>JAXCLQ010034737.1:0-24399 GCA_035584115.1 Cedrela odorata | reverse complement strand
CCAGAATGGAAGTAAATACTCAGCCTTTTCTGGACTTATTCCGCTTAAAATCCAATATAGCATCCTTTGCTCCACCATTATTCCAACCACAAAACATCAACTCAGCTCTCTATTTAGTCAAATATCCAACTTCTTAAATGGTCTCAGAAGAACTAATCATGGTGGAAATAAAAAAAAAATTCAAATTGTTACAAGAAACAGAGTCTAAGCTAAGAAAACTATACAAGAAATGATAATCTCAGAATTAATGTATATATACACATATATTACAAAAGAACATAAAGATAATAATAATTCTTCGTAGAGCTAATAACAGCCCCAAATTTATTTATCTATTTATTCATTTTGGAGACCTTAGAGTCAGGCGGCAAACAAAGGAAAACTTTATAAATCTTTTCAATCCTAACAATTTCACATAACCAAACAGAACAAAACCCAATAAAAATTCCATTAAGAAGACTCACCTAAAACTTGAAATTTCCAAGCAACCAAAAAAATCAGCAAGGAACTCTTAATGCTTTCCTAGAAAATTGAAGATCTCAGACAGAAAACGACTATACTAGCACCAAAACGATGCCACTTAGCTCTAAGTCAACTCCTTCTCCCTCTCTTACTTTCTCCGTCTCCCTCTTTCTTTCCATTTTTGCTTCTTCTTTTCGTTCAAAACCCAAAGCCATTTTCTCCTCACTTCCCTTTGCCGAAATCTTCCTTCCTTCTCTTCTCCTCCATTTGTTTTCTTTATCTTTTGCTTTCCTTTCTTTCTTGTTCTTGGCATCACCTTTCTTCTCTATCTCTCCTTGATCGACAATTTACTTCTCCTTTCCTTGCTCCCCATTTAGCAAATACTCCACTCTTCAACCTTCCCCTTACACAGCTTCTTCACCCTTTGTCTTCTCTTTCTACGTTTTCTTTCTTTCTCTACTCCTTTTGCCTTAATTTCATTTTGTTTTTCTTTTGTCTAGAATTCTCTAGAGAAGTAAAGAAACATTTAGATAAGTGAAGAGGGTTTTTTTTTTTTCTAGATACGAAAAGAAATTTCTAAAATAAAACAAAGCTAAATAAACATGCTTTATATTATATTTTTATTTGGGCTTTAAATCTAATTTTATTTATTTATTTATTTTTTAAATTAGACTTGGGCTTAATTAGATTGAGGTCTACACACACACACACATATATATTTAACCTAAATTGGTCTTAGCTTGGTTTTATTTTTAAACCTCATTATATATATAATATTTGTCCCCAAAATCTAAATAATCTTATTATATTAAATTTTAATACTTATTTATTATTATTATTATTATTATTATTATTATTATTATTATTATTATTTTCATATAAATCTCCTACAACACCCACACCTAATGAAATTTATGCCTTATCAAATTAATAAAATTTTTGAATATCAATAATAATCACATACTTAGGTATATTTTACATTATATACCTCAATTTCGATTTAGCTATGCATACGTTACTTTGATTAATTTTTTTTCTCATAACCTATGTCGAAACCTTGTTTTTAATTTAAAATTTAATAAATTCAATCTGTGTCGAGATTACGGGTTCTACAGGTATCGATCTGGTTTGCTTTGTAAATATTTTGCAACTCTCTAGAATTGCAAGTATTGATCTTCTGAACTTTGAGTGTCAATCTTCTCTGAACGTAATGATCTGCGTTGCTTAGGTATCAATCTGTTTGACTTGGTGATTTCATTTGAGACTACTGACTTGAAAGATATCGATTTATTCTTCTTCAAAGTATCGATCTTCCTCAAGTGTATTGATTCGGTTGGTAAGGGTATTAATCTTCTCTACTTGTATTGCTCTATTTCTTCTATATATTGATCTAATTAGCTAAAGTATCGATCTTTTAGCTGTAAGTATCGATCCAATTACACTTGATTCACACTTCTCACAGAAAATTTATTTAGATTGAGGGTGATTGCAGCGTTTTATATGTAAGCATATTGAGTATTTGGGATAATAGTAAATTTTAGATTTTGGGCCATCAGATGCACGGCGTTTAAAAAAAATGATGGCTCTTAGTTTATGGTGTCAGCAAATATTTTAGCTTTTACAGACATTTTTTATATTTATGACATCATTATATTAATTTTTTATGGTATTTAATTCACAAGTTATAGTTAAAACACAAATTAGAGCTAAATCACAAGTAATTGAAAAACTTGATAGTCTAAATTATAGTTAAAATACAAATTACAACTAATGTTAAAGTAATTGAAAAACTTTACAGTCTAAATTAAAGTTCAAACTGAAATTATCTAATTTGGATGTAATGGCACGGATTCTTGCAAGTTTTTCAGTAATGCTAATACTGATTACATCAAAAACACTTTCTTCATGGTACATCCTCGTCAATAGAAGGTATCTTTGTACCCGATGTCGGCCTGAATTTGAACGCTGAATAGGTGGTAAAAAAATCGATCATTGTATCTCATCTGGAGCAAGCCAGTCCAACTAATGTCCAACAGGGTGGATTGGATTTAAATAAGTGAGAACAAGTGTGTTCGCAACGTAATAATGAAAACAAAGTTGGAGATGCTGAAATCGTACATGTCAACATGCAGCTAGTGCATGTGTATATGGAAGTTGATCTAAATCAAATTTTTTGCACTTACATGTCTTGTTGTTTAGGTTCACAACCGCATCTCTTTCTCCATCTCTCAAGCTTTATTTCTCCTCTTGTAGAACCACTTTACATTAAACTTCTTAAGTACTCCACCAATGAGGTAATGGGAAGTGTATATGTAACGTCCGTAGTATTTTGAAATTTCAATCGTATAATTTGGTATTATTTGTTTAATTAAAATTTCATGTAGTTTAAGGTTCCGATTTATAATTGGATTTTTGGATTAAAAATTATGTTTGGATTAATTTCTTTAAATTATATTAAATGGGTTGTAAGCTAAAATTATGAATAGGCTTTAGATTTGTAAGTGGATGGGCCATGGATTTATTTTAGGCTTATATGTATAATGTAGGCCCATGAGTTGTTTAGGCCCAAGCATGGAATTAAGCCCATCCATCTAGCCCATTCATTTATCATTTAATCTTAGCCATCCATTTGCATTTAATCACCACCCTAAATTTGTCCAAAATGTTGGCATCATTTTGGCCAAGTGTTTAGGATAAGGATGACTTTAAGCTAAGTAAAGTGGAAGTTTATATGGCATGAATTAGGATTTCTCAAATTGAAAAAGAGAAGGTAAAACGTGAAAGAATGAGGGAAAAGAAGAAAAGAAAGAAAGAAGAAGAAAACGTAAGGGAAGAAAGGAGAAAAGAAAAGGAAAAGAAAGAAATTAGCACGAGTCATTGACATACAAATATACTCGTGGAATTGAGAATGGAGGTAAATAAATTATGCATGTATTTGTATTGTTTTTGAAATGATATGTTAACTAAGCATGTTTTTGAAAATGATATGAAAATTGGGGATTTTTGATGTTTTATATGTCGATTATAAGATTATGAAATGTTTATTAAAAATGTTGTCGATGTGTAAAGTCTATGAATAAAAATTCATTTTATGGCTCTAGTCGTTAGTTCATGTATATTCTGATTTAGCGAAGTCTCATGATAAATGCGGGACTTGCGAGCTAATAAGAATTTTGTTTAACATGCTATGAGAATTTCTATTATAATCAAGATGAAAAAAGTCATCTTTCAGTGGAACACCTAATTATGTTCTGATCCGGGTCACCATAGGTGAAAGTAACGCTAACTGACTAAGCTATTATGAGAATGATAGTATTATGAATGAATTTCTATGTTATTAGAAATTTTGAAAACTTATTGATCTGTTTAAGTATATTTATTTGTTTTAAAAAAGAAAAAAAATATATTTTGTATCACATTGACATAGGAAAAAACTTGCATGATTTATTTACTGAGTTAACATCTCATTATTTATTGTAAAATTTTATTTTTCAAGGAATAACAGAAAAAAGAAAGAGTTGACACGAGTGAAGATAATTACGGATAGAATAAATTTTTGTTATATGTAATTATTAGTATAGTTTAGAAGACTGAGCATTAGTTATATAGATAATTTTTGTATGTGTAAGGATTTTTGGTAATTATAATTATTTAAGAATTATGTAATAATAATAGCATGTAATAATGATGTAGCATTGTGTGAGAATTTTGGAATGTTGATACTAAAACCTTATGTGTGAAAATTATGTACGGGGTTTGTAACAGTACGTGCACACCGTAAGATCACATTAAGACATTCAGCAATGTTAGTGGTCATTATATTGTACCTTCAGCCACTGAATTGTGTTCTAGCCTACCTATGACTTCTAATTTCTTCTTCTAAATATTTGGCTGCTTCGGAATTAATAAGCCTCAACTTTGACATTTTATCATTGAAATTGATAATACAATATACTTTTACAACAACAAAGTAGGCTTTTATAAATTTATTAGCATCAATTTTCTTCATTGTATTGAACTTCATAAATGTTGTGGCGGTGGGCGCGCTCCTAGGAACGGTTTAAGCGCATGCACTTGTGGGGAGCTACAATTATCACACAGACCCCGCAGAAAGCTCCCAAAAGGACCGCAAAATGTACATATGCATATATTAGATTTTGAATATTTAAACAAAAATAACAAATATTAGAAGTCATACTTCTTCAAGTTGTTATCCAAAAGAGCAAGTTAAAATCCTCACTTGCCTCAAAGCGTATCCTTATATCGGATTGGCGATAACAGTTCCGATTTTGTGATGGAATTTCTTAACTATGGGTATTAGCTTTGTTGTCCTAGTTGGCTATACCCAAGAAAGGAGTGGATTGGATTGTTTAAAAATTTTAAGTTTAATATAAATGCAATGTAGTGCAATAAAAAAAAGAGTAGAAAGAAAAATAGCAAACACTAGATTTATAATGGTTCAGCTATATCTGATTACATCCACTTTCTCAGTTTTGGCTCATCACCAAGGTTCAACTATCTCCTTGTTTTAACGGGTCAAGTGGAACTCAATACAGCTCCTTCTGAGGGGAAGGGCAACCTTACACTTTCTTTTTCACGGATGAAGAGAAACCTACTACACTCTTCGTTTGATCCAGGTAAATATAAAACTAGTACAATACACAAGTGTATTTTTGTGTTCAAGGCTCTCACACTAGAGCTAATATATCAATAAGCTCGTACAAGTAATTTTCTCTCACTAAAAATGAATAACAAACAATTACAATAAAGAGAATATTCTTGCGTTAATTGTCACATCATCAATACAAATATGAAGTCATAGAAATTTCATTAATTGTCACATCATCAATACAATGTATGAGTCAAAAATCACAAAACAATAACATTCCACAGATAAAAACACAAATAACCTATGCAAGTGAAACAATAATACTGCAAACATCTTAAAATGACATCATCTGAACGATCATTATTAACATCGAAGTTGATAGGATGAGATGAGCTTAGCTGTGAGGCGTGTAGAAGTGGTTTAGGTATGGATGAGAAGGCCGTAGATCATCGATACTAGGGTGCTGGTGTGGAGGCTCTGGCTAGACTCTACATAAAATATTTGGTTTCGTCCCGAAATTGAAGTCTAAACCTACTCAATTGAGTGATGCCTTGATCAGTCCAACCGAAATGCTATTTTATCTTGTGCATCTAGGTCGTAACCATGGTCTTAAGCCCTATAAGCCATTCATCAAAGCTAGTCATGGCAGTGTCAACTCACTCCTCAATAGCCATTATTTTGGCTCGTATGTCCTCCAAGATAGTCAACAGTGCTGATGGAGGAAGTGACTGAGATGTTAGAGTTGTCTGAACTGAGAGAAGAATTAGTGCTGCGATTTCAGGCACAATGTTTTGATGCCAGTTGATCAATTTCTGATTGAAGTGCAGGCTCATCAGTTAGTTGCTTTTGTGGCTCATCTGAGCCTGTTCCTAGCATAAGATGCCTGTATCTTACTTGAAGTGTCCACTCCTAATTTTTCGTGAGCTCATAGTGCATATGTTAGAGCGTGGTCTCTGATAGCATAACGACATTTGGAGGTTTAATGGTGTCTATCTCCACGAATATCCATGGTAAACTCTTACATATGATGCTCGAAATGACATAACCATAATGTAAATGGCTCGGCTTTGACATAGTTGTCATTACCATGGCATTCAAAATCCATGACACCAAGTCAAGACTTCTGCTCTCCATTATGCTCTACATCTACCACATGTCCTCGTATGTCATCTCCGAAAAGTGTCCAGAGTAGACGTTGAGGTTGTAGGAGACGATTAGGTGAAGAATTCGCTTGTGAAGGCCAAGTCGAACTGGTTTATTATCTACCTCGGTCAAGTCTGGGTTCTTAAAAATCACTCAACATGCCTCTAATGGCTAGAAAACGCTGGCCGAATAATGGACTCCGCCCTCCAGTACATGAGCTATTTGCGAGAGTATATTGGCATTTATTTGAAAGTGGTGTCCTCGAATGGTGTTACTGAATTTGATGATTATCATTTTCCTTGAATGAAGGTCCTTAGCATCCAAATTGAAGTAAAACATTTTGAAAAGACTGTCGAAACATTTCCCCTTTTGGTTGAAGTAGTCATTCTATCCAAATTCTTTGAAGGTTCTAAGGTATGTAAATTTAATGGCAAGTAGAAAGTCGAAGTCCAAAACCTGTCCAAAAATCACTTTCTGTTGAAGATTACGAGCAAGATATCGATCCTCTGCATCTCGGTTTTGGAAGGCTGGGTTTGAGGATATTTGTTCATCTTAGGTCTCTTTCGTTAGGCAACTTCTAGATTCTTGGTCTTAAGCATTTTTAAAGTAGATTGGGTGATTGGAAAGCTTGAAGAAATTCTAGGGTTTTAGAGAGAGAGAGAGTTTAGAGTTTTAAGTAAGGAAGAAAGTTTCATAGTTTGCCTCTTTTTAGACGTAAAAAAGCTTAAAGGTATCGATACATTTAAGAAATGTATCGATCTATTTATAAATCTAAGAAGATGTATCAATTTGACTTCAAAAAATATCGATACTTTGTTGAAAAGACAAAAGTATCTATACAATTTATCAAGGTATCAATATAGCATATCAAGGTATCGATACATACAGGAAAGAGCTTGAGAAGATATCAATACATTTTAACATGATGACATATGTCAGCCAAGCACCTAATTTTTGGTAGTTAATTCAGTGAATTTTGAATTTTTTATTTAACCTAAGAAAGACGCATTTAAAGTGTAATTATTACACTATAACATATCGATACATATAGGTAAAATATAGATACATGCTGGAGCTTAACTTTATTATCGATACAAGATGTAATCGTATAGATGTTAAATCAAAAATTCATTAAAGGTATCATTACATTTATAAGAATATATCGATCCTTTTCATGGTATTGATACTTATAGAACAAGGTATCTATCTTTTCGCATCCATAATAAAAAAAAAATTTAACTAAAATCAAGCACAAGTTTAAACACTATTCAATCAATATTCATCATTCCTAATTCATTTCTAATTGCACAAAAATAATATCTGTCTAGTGGCTTAGTGAAGATATCAGCTAATTAAAAATTTGTGTTGACATATTCTAAGCAAACATTTCTTTACCAATATGATCTCTAATGAAATAATGGCGGATTTCTATGTGTTTGGTTCTGGAGTGATGAACAGGATTCTTGGTCAAGTTTATGGCACTTGCATTATCACATAAAATAGAAATTTGACTAAGTTCTAATCTATAGTATAGCAATTGATGTTTAATTTATAGAAGTTAAGTACAACAACTACCTATTGAAATATAATCTACTTCAATAGTTGACAATGCAATTATACTTTGTTTCATGCTAAACTAAGATATTATTGTACTTCCAAGAAAGTAACAAGTACAACTTGTGCTTTTTCTACCCACTTTGCATCCTCCATAATTAGCATCCAAATATCATTTCAAACTAATTCACCGTTCTTTAAATAAAACAATCCTAGGTTATGTGTGACTCTTAAATATTTAAAGATTTGTTTTACCGTTAGAAGGTGTGATTCCTTGGGATTAGATTGAAACTTAGCACATACACAAACTCCATAAAGAATGTCGGGTTTAGATGTAGTTAAATAAAGTTATGAACCTATCATGCCTCTATACAATTTTTGGTCCACATTCTTTCTTATTTCATCTTTGTCTAAAGAAGTAAAAGTGGTCAAAGAAGTTTGAATAGATTAGGCATCTATTATGTTGAATTTTCTCAACAACTCTTTGATATATTATGATTGGAAAATATAAATTCCATCATTTGTTTGTTTAATTTGAAGTCACAAAAAGAAATTTAATTCTCTCATCATATTCATTTTAAATTCTCCTTTCATAAGGTTTGAAAATTCAACGCACAAGAACTCATTTATGCTTCAAAAAATGATATCATCAATATAGATTCTGAAGATCTTTAATGGTTTCCTCTCTTTCTATAACTTATTTTTCATTTTCTATAGATGTGTCATTTAAGTTCAAGTTTTTCAAGTTTTTCGAGTTTTTACTTATTTTTAATTATTTTTCCGTTTCTTTTGCAATTAATTTAGCCAAGTTATGATCAAATTCATCAAATGTGATATGCACGGTTTCTTCTATGACTTGAGTTTTCCTATTGAAAATTCTATAGGCTTTGCTTTTGAAAGAATATCCTAAAAATTTTCAAGATCAGATTTTGGCTTAAATTTTCCTAGATTGTCTTTGGTATTAAGAATGTAGCAATTACATTCGAATTCTCTAAAGTACTTGATCTTTGGTTTTCTTTAAAAAAAATAGTCAAATGGAGTTTTGTTTAAAATATTTCTTATTAAAACCCTATTTGTTATATGACATGCAGTGTTTATAGCTTTAGCTCAAAAATAGTCAGGTAAGTTATACTCACTAAGCATGGTTCTACCCATCTTTTGTAAGGTTTTATTCTTTCTTTCATAAACTCCATTTTGTTATGGGGTTCTATGTATAGAAAAATTGTGAGAATATATATTCTTATTACAAAGATTTTCAGTCTTTCTTTATAAATTCCCCACCTTGATCACTCCTAATTTTCATAATTTTGTAACCTATTTCATTTTGAATCTTTTTTAAGAATTTTTCAAATGTTTCAAATGTATTGGTTTTGGTCCAAAGAGATCTATGCGTAAAAGTTCTAAGAGTCTTATTATGGAAATTAAGTTTTTCTTATTTAAAGGATGTCTTAACTTGTTTACCTAGTTGACATGTGAACATTTTTTTTTATGCGACGGAGGCATGACGCACAAGATCGATTCCTGCACACGCGACCGACGCAAGGAAGCTACTGCCGTCACATAAACCTTACGAAAAGCTTCCAAAGGACCATGACATACACATATGCATATTTTAAAATTTTTAACATTTAAACAAAAATAACAAAGATTAAAATTCATACTTCTTTAAGTTGTTATTCAAAAAAGCAAGTCAAATTCTTCACTTGCCTTCAAATGTATCCACATGTCGGATTGGCAAAGATAGTTTCGGTTTTGTGATAAGATTTCTAAGCTATGGATATTAGCTTCACCAAGCTAATATATGACTTTCTCTCTTATGCTTCACCAAGCACACACCATTTTCACTTTGATTTTTGTTTTAAAAACAAAGCACACATACTTTCTCAAAATGATACTCTCGATTTCTTCCAAAACAAAATAGCATCACACTCTTTCCATTTTTAAAAATGAGCTCTCAGTTAAATACTTGCTAAGGCAAAAGCAAAAGTTGCATTACATCAATAAAGTCTTAAATATTTTACAACTCTCTGGAATAACAAGGTATCGATCTGGAATGGCAAGGTATCGCTCTCCTTAAACTTAGGTATTGATCTGGTCTGCCTTATAAATATTTTGCAACTCTCTGGAATGACAAGGTATCAATCTAGTTTGCCTTGTAAATATTTTGCAACTCTCTAAAATAGCAAGATATCGATCTCATTGAACTCAGGTATCGTTCTGTTTAACTTAAGGATTTCAACTAAAGCTTCTGCCTTAGCATATATTGATCTCTTTACTTCCTTGTATCAACCTACTTCAAATGTATCATTCTGATCTCCAATGATATCGATTCGTTCACTAGATGTATTGTTCTCTTGCTTCAATATATCGATTATGTTAAACTTTAAAGGCACTTTCATAGAGATTTGTTAAAACTGATTATAAGAATATTCATATATATTTTACTTGATTTTCAATAAGTTTAAATTCATTTTATCATCACATAATATCTTGACATTATGATACACTTAATCATCATAAAAAATATACAAATACATATTATGTCATCAATTCCATATTTAAATCATCAACATGATATCATTAGGATTGAACCTAATATTAAATGATAGAGATTTTTATTTAAGATCTCTTTTAATAAATTAACAAATTAATTTATTGGAGAAAAATTTTAATTGATACAATATCAATTTGTTAATTTATGTTCATATAAGTATAGACTAAACCTTCCCTTGGCCACAACTTACATAAGTACTAATTTAATTAGTGTATTTTTTATTACTAAAATTTAATTTGTTGAAATTAAATTATTTAATTTAAGTATCTATGCACACCCATATCTCAAATATAAGCACATTATCAAATATATCACATATATAGATACTTTAATGAAATATGCATATATTATTATTAAATTAAAATGGGACATGCAACAATTACACAATAAATCATAATCATAACACTTATGTCATGACCACCCATATTTAAATAATACTCTTATTTTGCAATTATTTCACAAATATTCACATGACATTTTTAATTAAATAATATCATACATTACTTAATCAAATTATATTTCAAAAATACAATTATACATGCATCTCATGTATTTTGACAAGGTATTATAATTTAATAAAATTAAATACAAATACATGTTCAAAAATGCCAATAAATGCATAAACATATTAACACAAAATTTAATCAAATTAATATATTGTATTAACACATATATATGCTTAAAAACATAATAAATCAAATTCACATGCTTTTAAACATATTATTATCACATAATATCATATTATCATTTTCCAAAGCCACAACAAACACCATATGAACATAATCAACTCCCATCACATTTTTTTTTTAAAACATACATACATACATTTTTCACATGGCTCTGATACCATTTGATATGGTTTGAGATATGATAGAGGTGTAACATAAGGAAGCTACGGCCGTCACACGGATCGTGCAGAAAGCCCCCAAAAGACCACGACATATACATATGCATATTTTAAAATTTTAAACATTTAAATAAAAATAATAAAAATTAAAAGTCATACTTCTTCAAGTTGTTATTTGGAAAAGCAAGTCAAACTCCTCACTTGCCTTCAAGCAAATCTACACATCGGATTGGCTAAGACTGTTCCAGTTTCGTAATGGGATTTTTAAGCTATGGATATTAGCTTCACTAAGCTAATATATGACGTTCTCTGTTGTACTTCACCAAGCACACACCATTTTCACTTTGGTTTTTGTTTTAAAATCAAAGCATACATACTTTCTCAAAAGGATGCTCTCGGTTTCTTCCAAAAGAAAGTAGTATCACACTTTTTTCAATTTTAAAAATGAGCTCTTGCTTAAACACTTGCTAAGGCAAAAGCAAAAGTTGCATTACATCAATAAAGTCTTAACACTTAAGTCTTTCTTTTATCAATTCAATTCCAAATTTGATTATAATCCTATTTGATTTCATATGTGTAACACTTTCACTTGGCCTTTTTCATTCATCAAATAAATTCATGCCATATATTTAACAAGTTTCAAATTGAATTCAAATTCAATTTGGTTTCTTCCATACATGTATACACCAACTTGCATTTTCTTTCATCAAATAAATAGAGTCATGTCATGTGTCAAGCTTTGATTAGTGGTTTAATTAACATTAATCAAATTAAATTATTAATATAATATATATTAATTAAATTAATATAATATATATTAATTAAATTAATATAATATATATAATCAAATTAATATACTAATATATTATAAGAGAGAGAAAGAGATGTCTATATGTACACATGTACATATATTATATTATATTATTATTACTTTAATAATAATATAAATATGTAATAATTATTTATTTATTTATATATTACTTTAATATATAAATATGTAATCATTACATTTGATATTTAATATTATATTAATATTTTAAAAATATATTTCCTTTTTAAATGATTACTTTAATCAATATTAATACATTAAATCTTAATCATTAATTCAAAATGAATGGACAAGATTTAATCATAGGCTTGACAATTTGCATCCTCACATGGTGTAATTTGTCAACCAAGGAATTATTTGATTAAATAACATTTAAATAATCAATAATTAATAAACTCGTTTATTTATTAATATCTTATATATTCGTAAATCATATTTACGTTATCCAATAATTACCGAAAGAATTCTCATGCATACGGGTGCTAGTGCGTCCTAGCCGAAAAATTTATTCTTTACAATAAAGAATTAAATTGTTATCCGATCAAAGTATCGAAACAATATCATTAACTAAATTAATGATTATTGTATAATAGCAATTACCATCATCATCAAATACTCGACTAATGTGTATGACCACTTGGGTTCATTGTCAGCTAGACATAGATATATACTAACTCTTTGGTATTTCTTTGGTACAACTCTTTGAAACCAAATTTTCCAATGATATCATGACCCCTATACATAGATGAATTTATATAGTAGATAAACCAATAGAGTCGTACGTGCATGTAGTAAAGTCTTTCTACTGTTGACTCCCAATCGAGTACAGGTCATGGTATCGTCAAACCGTTAACTCAATCATAGAATTAAAACCTTAATTATATATAAGATTCATATATCTGCAAGAATACTTTTTCGGATATATGTTTTTCCCAAAGACTTTATTCTTGTTTATGATAGTTTTATCTAGAATCTCAAGCTCCAACATCTAAGCCAGCATATTCCATTTTGGTTACACCTATCCTTATACACTTAAACATATTGTCAGCAAGCTTCTTTCACCATGCGTGGCTTGCTCAATGCGATATACACAAGTGAACAATGTGTCTTAGTGCAGAAGGCAGCCGTAACACCACAGGTCATAAGACTAGTAGTACACTAGTATAACTATGTGACGTATCATTAACTATTGATAATCATCTATATAATTCGTCACATTTAGTTACATTTAGTAATACGTTCACCAATGTATTACCTATGTTCATGCTCTTGTGATGTGAGAGTCATCACCTAACTATTAGTATCCAATACTAATCCTTGGAAGCATCAAACATACCAG
This sequence comes from Cedrela odorata, assembly GCA_035584115.1. NCBI lineage: Eukaryota > Viridiplantae > Streptophyta > Magnoliopsida > Sapindales > Meliaceae > Cedrela > Cedrela odorata. The sequence goes on along the minus strand of JAXCLQ010034737.1, from coordinate 11,062 downwards.
TCATGTAAATGTTATATTCCCATATGACAGTACCTCAACTGGGAACTAATTTAAATGTATTTAAATCATAGTCTCTGTATTCATATCTACAACTCTTTGCATGTAGAGTCATGATGTTATAATACATCATAGGATCTCTTTCTGCATTTTATATACAATATAAATTAGCAATTGTATATGCAAAATGATATAAAAATTATTTTATTAATTGTAAACTAATTTACAATTAACTACGTAAATATATATACATGGAATGATATCCTTGAACTATATAATACAATTGGTTCTAGGACATATACCCAACAACATGGACGACTATAACATTCCAAATTCGGGAATGTTACCGGTAGGTGATAGGACTACCTTATCACCCTAAGTCTTTAACAAGCTGCTCAAACATAAATGTCAAACATGAATGCACAACACATTCTATAGAAAAAATTTAAACAACTCGAGGGGCAATCCGCTGCTACTAAAACTATGTACAACCTAAGTGTTTACAACACATCTTATGGTAGACTGATTATACAACAGTCTAGCCATACTCATGGATTCAAAATCTGACATCAAACTCAACTCAATGCAGTAAAATAAAAGTATAATTTTGTACACATGACGGACCCAACAACCCTGGTGATTGCAATAGACTCTTTCCTCAGCTCATGTCTTTCAATTACTAAAATAGCTTACTAGGCCCCAATTCTTACAAAACTGGAGAGTGAGGGAAGAGGATGGTGTTGGAGATATGCCCTAAAACCAATTGTGTCATATAGTTCAGGGATATCATCTTTATGTGTGTGTGTGTATTTCAGTAATTAATTATAAATTAGTTTACGAATAATAAAATGGTTTTTATATCATTTTGGATGTTCAGCTGCTAATTTATATTGTATATATAAAATGTAGAATGAGATCCCGTAATACATTATGATTTCAAGACTCTATCTACAAAGAGTTGTAGATATGCATACAGAGTCTATGATTTAAATACATCTGAATTAGTTCCCGGTTAAGGTGATGTCATATGGGAGTATAACATTACATGACTAGTATGTTTGATGCTGCCAAGGATTAATATTGAATACTAATAGTTGGGTGACAAGTCTCATGTCACAAGAGCATAAACATAGGTAATACATTGGAGAACGTGTTACTAAATGTAACCAAACGTGACAAATCACATGGGTGATTATCTACAGTCAATGATACGTTACACAGTCTTACTAGTGTACTACTAATTCTATGATCTGAGGTATCACGACTACCCTCCACACTGAGGAATTATCATACGCGGGAATAAAGTCTTTGGCCAAAATATGTATATCTGGAAAGGTATTTTACGGATATATGAATCCTGTACATAATTGAGGTTTTTATCCTATAATTAAGTTAAGGGTTTGACGATACTATGACCGCACTCGATTGGGAGTCAATTGCAAAGAGACATTACTACATGCACGTACAACTATATGGGCTTATCTGGTATATTTATTTATCTGTGTCTGTGGTTCATGACATCTTACTAAAGGTTACTCATAATCATTGAAAACTTTGGTTATAAAGAGTTATACTAAAGAAATACTGTAACACCTGCAATTTTGAAAATTTGTAACTGTAACCTCCACAATATTTAAGAAATCTAATCGAACATTTGATGTTATTTGTTTAATTAAAAATTATATGTAATTTAGACTTTTGGGTGAATGATTAAATTTTGAACTTAAAATAGTGTTATTTGTTTAATTCTAAAATTAATATTAAAGTTATTAGTTAATTTTGAATTAAGAAAATAGTGTTTGGATTAATTTTGAAGTTTATTGTAAAGATTTTGAAATATTAAAATTATTTTAAAATTTTTTTAAAAAGGACTAAAATAAAAACTGTACAAAGTTTAAGCTATTTTTATAATATTAAAAAGAACAGGGGGCCTAATTGATATTTTTCATTCAATAATATAACACAATTCATCTTCTTCCTTCTTCATTCCAGTAGCTTCCGTTTTCTTAACAAAAAGTTTTGTTTCCCTTTCTTTCTCAAATTTCGACTTAATTTTTTCGAATTCAAGCGTTTTTCTTTCAAATTTCAATTACGGGTAAGCTTAATAATTCATGAGAAACTTAATTTTTAGATTTAAGGCATGAAATTGAATTTGAGTTACTATTCACATAAGAAATTTATCATTGATTTAACTTAGGAAATGTTAAATTGGTTTAAATTGGAATAGAAAACATAGTATTGGATTGATTTGGCATTGATTGAGGTGTTTGTGAAAAAAAATTGGTGTGTTTTTCTCTCGGGTAAACAGTGATTTTGAAGGTGCTACAGTATTTTTGAATATTGCTACAGTAACTTTAATCTGCATAATAACTATTTGTATAGTAACTTTATCTGTACAGTAACTGTTTACACAGTAAATCCAATATAAACAGTGCTTAACTACAGTAACTACATTATTTTAAATCAAAACCATATTTGTTTACTTAGACGAAAATGTGTAGATTTAGGGTAGTTGAAAATGTGAATTAGAATAAGTTAGTCATATAAATTCATTGTTAAAAATATGATAAATGACCTTAGTTAGTTAAACTGAGTAATAAAGGTAAAACCAAGAAATTTTAGACAATAATTCCACAAATATCGCATTTAAAATATTTATATTGTTTTATTGAATAGTAAAACACATGATTTATATATTTTTGGCATTAGGATACGAGAATCCAAAAGAAAGATCAAGTTAGGTGAGAGCATCATTAGTGGGAGTGATTACCCTCCCATTGCTGTAAGTGAATCGTGCATGCATTTTTAATGTTTTTGGAAATCATGCGATATTCAATATTATGCTAAAAATGGTGAATTTTAATGTTTTGATATGCCGAGATTATTTTTATGAAATGAAAATCGAAAATGATGAATTTTAATGTTTGATATGCCGATATCGCATGTATGAAATGATTATTGAAAATGATGTCGATGTGTAAATGTTAATGAATGAAAATGATTTTATGGCTCTAGTCGTTAGTTAATGTTTATTCTGAGCTATTCAAAATTCTATTTAACGTGTAATGCTCGTTTTTGTTTAACGTACAATGCACGTTTCTGTTGGAATTGATATAAAAATATCCGCTTCAAGCAGAACACTTGATCATGTTCTGAATCCAGGTCACTATGGGTGCAGGTGACACTAACTGACTAAGCCATTCTGAAAATACTTGAAATATGAATGAATTTCTGTGTTAATTGATAGTTTGAAAATTCATTGATCCGGTTGTGCAAATATGATTATTTTGATAAGAAAAGAAATATGAAATGTTTGAAAATGTATTGATCTGTTTGAGTATTTATATTTTGTATCATATCGAATTATGAAAAACTTGCATGGTTTACTTACTGAGATGTTATCTCACTCTTTATTATAAAAATTTTATTTTTCGGAGAATAGTACGTAGAATTAATAAAGGACGCGTGCAAGGTTAGTTAGGTATAGATAAAAATCTTGGTTATATGTGTAATTAATAGAGTAATTATAAGTTTGAGAACTAGTTATATAGATAATTCTTTGTACGTGTAAGGAATTTAGAAATTGTAGATATTTAAGAATTATGTAATAGTAACACTCTTTGTATGAAATGATATAGCATTATGTAATAATGATTAATTGAATAAATATGAGAATGAGGTGTTACAAAAGTGGTATCAGAGCTAAGGTTTGAAGTTCTGTAGACTCTAAGTGATTAGATAATGATTTGAAGTTCATAGTTATTAGGAATGACTGAAAAATTTGAGTGTATAAACATTCAGATTAATAGGGAAACCAAGGTTTGAAATTTAAAGAATCAATGAGAAAATATAATTATGGTAATCCGAGACAGAAAAGAAAGTGTTGATACGTGTGATTACAGTATCGATACATGTGAATAAAGTATTAATACATATGAATACAGTATCGATACATGTAAAGAAAAAGCTAATACATGTAAAGAAAGTATCGATACTTTTCGAGTAAGAGAGTTCAAAATTATTTATGAACTCGCCTAATCAATACCTTAAGGAGAAAAGATCGATACATAAAAGTAAATGTATCGATACTTAGTGTTAAAGAAATTTTCAGAACTAAAATTTTAATAAATGAATCGATACTAGGGCTTGAAAGCTGTGATACATTGCAAATTAGAGCTCATGTCCAAATTTTGTAAACTTTGGGTTAGTCAAATAAATAAATAATAGAGTTAGAACTTTAGAATTTAGAACTTAAGATTATTAAAGTAATGAAGATATAGTTTTAGTGAAGTGTAATTTGATTGCTATTTCATTTAAATTGGTATTAATGTTTGGATAAAGTTAGAAAAGTTTATGAAGTAGCGTATATTTTGAAGGATTAAACGGCCGTTGTAGAGTTAAAATTGGAATTCCAAAAAGTTTACTTATAATTTTATTGAGCAATAAGTTTGTTGAAAATGTTATTTTCAACTTCATGATGATTAAACAAATAAGTTTGTTGTCTTATTCCATATAGTGTAATAATGAAATGTGAAATTATTTAATATTATTTATGTAGTAAACTAGTCTGAATCCTTATTGTTTAATTGAGATGATGTGTTGATTTGATTAAGTTTGAATCTCGGCAAATCGGACTAGTTTCGATTATGGGTAGGCCAAGTTTGTGTGAAAGAAATTAGGAGTGTTAATTGTTTTGTTTTATAATCATTCTGCTAAGATATAATGTCGTCTTACTGTAGACCTAAAGATGATGAAATAATGTTAAATGTGAGGTTAGACCCAATGTTGATTATATTGCTGATAGGACCCAAAAAAACAAACAAACAAACAATGATGAAATGAGAAGTAATAATAATGCAACTAATGAAGACATAAAATAATGTTAGATAAGTAGCAGAACTTAAGAGAAATTTCATTTCATTTGGGTTGCTGAATAAATCAAGATCTAGTTTGAAAGCTGAAATGAGATTTTAGGGATTTCTTTTGTAGTTTATTATAATTAATTATAGTATGTAATTTTCCTTAAAAGATATCTCTTTTGTGTTTACTTATAGTTTCTTTTAACTAGGGAAGCATTGAGTGAGAAGTCATATTGTGATATTAATCATATGAATTGCAAATGGCAAAGTTTGAATTTTTGTTAACTATTAACTTCAATTGGTTTGCTAATTTCTAGTCCCTCATAAGTGGTCCTATTTGGAATAAATATTATTTCATAACGTAATATAGTGACTGAGATGTCGAGACAATTAAGTTGTTAATTAAAAGAATTCGAGTAAGGTTAAGAATATATGTGCCACAAATTTATGATAAGTGGCATGAGTTCAATGGAAAATTTTTAGTGGAGATAGAAAGTTAAGTATGATAGAAGAATATTAGTAAATTGAGGTAAGTTTTTAATTTTAAGAATTAGAAATGCAGATTTGCAATTTATGTCATTAATACTCTACTATAAAGATAACAAGGTATGGTAAATTATTAGATAATGTTTGATTTATTTTAAGTATAAAGTGCGACAAGTTGTTTGTTAATACATTTTTACTGGAAAGTGAGAATGTTGGGATGTTTTTCTTGTAGACATACTAGGGCTATTTGAGTTGATACTTTTCTTGCTTTGGGTGTAAGAAGTAAGGACATACAGTTAAGAAATGTTCAACTAGAAGAGTAAGTAGTAAAGATAGCACAGGGGAAAGTCAGAATAAAAGGCAAAAGGTACAGGAATGAGTTTATGCTCTAACTAATCAAGATGTATAAGCGTCCAATGAAGTAGCAACATGTATAACAGTTCTCTTTTACCCAAAAGGTTAAAGTATTTGATTCTGGGGTTACACATTCATTTGTGGCTTGTACTTTTGTTTGTTCTTCTGATGAAATATGTTATGTGTGTTGCTACTCCTATGGTTAAAATATAGTTATAAATTATATTTACAAAGATTGAGAGATTAGTTTTGAAGATAAGAATATTATAATTGATTTATCGCCATTGGAGATGCATGATTTTGATGTTATCTTGGGAACGTATTGGTTGGTCGTCTATCATGCAGTAGTGAATTGTTTTACTAAGGTAGTAATGGTTAACATTCCGAGCCAATCAAAATTTAGTTTAGTGGGAGACAATTTGTGATTGGTCAAAGGTTGTTTAACGTGATTAAGGCCACAAAATTATAGGAAAATGGGTGTGAAGGGTTTTTTAGCTTATGTGATTACCGAAGAGTGAATCAAGCCACAATAAAGAATAAAAATTCTATCACAAATGAGGTGGTAAGAATGATGAGACCGCAGAAAAAGTTGATTGAAGATATTGCTCGAAATGGGGGTACTCTAAGAAATTGTTATTTTATTTATTCTTTTCGAGGAAACATAATAAAATTTCTTTTAAGAATATTGATACATGTTTTAGACAAGAAGTGAGATATTAAAATAAAAAGATTTTGTTTAGCTAATAGAAGACACAAATGAAAATAGAATTAGTGAACGAATCCAAGTGAAATGTATAAAAAGATTAAGTAAGATGTTGAGGCTTGTAATTGGGTCATGAAAGGTATTCCTCATTTCTCAAGCATTTTTGTAATTATTCATTAGGAATAAAATGTTAAGGAAAGATTCAAAATTTTTATTTTAAGTTTTAAGTTAAAATTAGAAATGAATTTTAAGATCTTTGTGAAATGAAGTATATTAGGCCATATTATTAAGTGACTTTTGGATATAAGACTATTTATGTGTTTAGTTTATGATTAAGAATAAAGTTCAAATCTTATCTATTCTTAAAAGAAACAATAAGAAATAAGAATTTTATTTTATTAGATTTATAAGAATTAATTACTAAAAATTGTAATTCATTAATCAAGTGCGGAGTCTAAACTGTAAATATGTGAGGTCAATGTAGAAGTTCATTTTAGGTTCTCTTATGAGAAGAATTTTGAGGAAATTGGAAGAGTATTATGAAGAAGAAATTTTAGATAAAAAAAATTAATAAAATTTTATTTTGGGATGAAAACCCAGGGTGTTTAAGAAATATGATAATTTTTCTTAAGGTGAAAATTGATATTTTAGATTGGATTAAATTTATAAAGATTTGAAATATTTGCTGACGTGTTATACACAAAGAGGAATATATAGTTTTCTAAGTTAAAATTTTATATTCATCTATTTTATTCAATAAATTTTTAAGGAATAAGAAATACGATTAGGAAATTCCACAAGTATAAGATATATTTATCTTCATAATATTTGGAAAATAAAGTTCATAGTTGAACACACACACACACACACACATACATATATATATATATATATATATCGAAGACAATTTATGAAGGAAGATTAACTGGTGAGTTATTTAAGGAATTTCAATTAAGAAGTTATTTATTTCAAGGTATATTAATGATAATATTTTAATATGCGTAATAATATTGAATTTTATATGCAAAATTTAGAATATAAGGTTTGATATGATTGATGGAGTTTGTAACTGAATGAATACTGATTATATGGATAAGGCAATTAGTAAAAAAGATATTTAAGGTGAATAGAAGAAATATTTAATATTAAGTATAATCCAAATCTTATTTTATTGAATCTTTTATAGTAATTAAACTATTTTAACGAGATTGAAAGGACTTATAAGTTGGTGTTGTATTCGTTTAAAGTGTTGAAATTCGATTTTGTTTGATGATTAAGATATGATCGAATGTATATGTCCATAGCTTAAATTTGAGAAGATTCAGAGCAAATGAAAAGATAGTTAAGATCGATACTATTTTGTATAATTTCATATCTAGTACATAGGTACATTAGTTTGTAACTAGTTTTAAGGTCCACATAGCGAAATTCTGAGGTGTTATAAGAAGTATGTTATTTAATTATTTAATTTTTAAGGTTTAATATTTTATATATATATATATATATATTATTTTAGAACATGGAGTGAATTGAAAATATATATATATATATATCAACAAATAATTCGGGTGATTTGGTTTAATAATTTGATTGAGAAAAATTATTATTGAATATTCCTACGTTAAACAATAATTTTGATATAATAAGTATTATATAGGTTATAATCAAATTGAAAATATACAATTCTTAATTGATATGAATGAGATAGTTAGAAGTTTATATTAAGAATATCAAAAGTATCATATTATAGTGTACCATTTGATAATTAATATTTATATATATATAAGGAATCTTGCTTATATGTTATGAAAGTTTAAGTATGATATTATGCATTCTATAAGTAGAGATTGGCGAAGGTAATGATGCATACTAATTCTTGATGTAAGAGTTAAACCTTAACCGTATTTAATAGTTTATAACCATTGAAATTCTTTGCGTAGGTAATATATATTACTCAATATATTAGTAAATATACTTTGACATTGCGATGGGATAATGGTTGAATATTAAGGAATCAAGGCGATTAGAATAAAACTAGATTATATTATAAAGGCAATGTCTATGATATTTTAGAATTAGATCTTAAATATATATATATATATACATCGTACATGTTGCATGTTATATTGACCTTAGTCAATCAGTAATATATAGAGTTTTTTTTTTTTAGAAGTTATTTATAAGTTCTACTATATCGTAGAATGAAAGTTGATGACAGTAAAGTTTAAGCATTGAGATCATATAGGTTTTAAGCTTAAATATAACGATTGGACTATAGGTCAATAAAATCTATGATTTAAGATCATACGATTTTATGAAAACTGGTTATTGGAGTTGCTCAATTGAAGTATGAATTATTATAAATGTTATTTGCTATTACCACTAATGAATGAGTATTAGAAGAATAGGCTCATTAATTATGTATTAATTTGAGTAAGTTACCATAAGTTTTGAATGGTAGTAGTAACCTGTAACGAGTATTAATCAAGCGTGTCAGTTTAATTACTTAATTTGTGGAGTTTTCATAAGATGATCATATTAGGTAAATGCAAGTAGTATTAGTTAAGTATACATGATGAATAAGGCACTTATCAAATTTCGAGAACGAAATTTTTGTAAGGAGGTGAGAATTGTAACACCCGCAATTTTAAAAATTTGTAACTGTAACCTCCACAATATTTAAGAAATTTAATGGAACATTTGATGTTATTTATTTAATTAAAAATTATATGTAATTTGGACTTTTAGGTGAATGATTAAATTTTGAAATTAAAATAGAGTTATTTGTTTAATTCTAAAATTAATGTTATAAAATTATAAGTGAATTTTGGATTAAGAAAATTGTGTTTTGATTAATTTTGGAATTTATTGTAAAAATCTTGAAACATTAAAAGTATTTTAAAATTTTTTTAAAAAGGACTAAAATGAAAATTGTACAAAGTTTTAAGATATTTTTATAATATTAAAAAGAATAAATGGCTTAATTAATATTTTATATTCCACAATATAACACAATTCATCATCTTCCTTCTCCATTCCAGTTGCCTCCGTTTTCTTAACAAAAAGTTTTTTTTCCCTTTTTTTTTCAAATTTCAGCTTAATTTCTCCGAATTCAAGCGTTTTTCTTTCAAATTTCAATTACGAGTCAGCTTAATGATTCATTAAAAGCTTAATTTTTAGATTTTGGGCATGAAATTTAATTTAAGTTACTATTTACATAAGAAATTTATCATTAATTTTACCTAAGAAATGTTAAATTGGGTTAAATTAGAATAGAAAACATAGTATTTGATTGATTTGGCACTGATTGAGGTGTTTATGGAAAAAAATATTAGTGTATTTTTCTTTCGGGTAAACAGTGATTTTGAAGGTGCTACAGTGTTTTTGAATATTGCTACAGTAACTTTAATCTGTACAGTAACTGTTTACACAGTAACTTTATCTGTATAGTAACTGTTTGCATAGTAAATCCGATATAAACAGTGCTTAACTACAGTAACTCATGTATGAACAGTTTACTATAGTAATTTTGGTATGAACAGTTTTGTTTTTACTACAGTATTTTAAATCAAAACCGTAATTGTTTACTTAGACGAAAATGTGTAGATTTAGAGTAGTCGAAAATGTGAATTAGAATAAGTTAGTCATAGAAATTCATTGTTAAAAATCGGATAAATGACCGTAGTTAGTTAAACTTAGTAATAAAGATAAGAATAAGGAATTTTAGACAATAATTCCACAAATATCGCATTTAAAATATTTATATTTTTTTATTAAATAGTAGAAAACATGATTTATATATTTTTGGTATTAGAATATGAGAATCCGGAAGAAAGTTTAGGTTAGGTGAGAGGATCATTAGTGGGAGTGGTTACCCTCTCATTGTTGTAAGTAAATCGTGCATGCATTTTTAATGTTTTTAGAAATTATGCGATATTCAATGTTATGCTAAAAATGGTGAATTTTAATATTTTGGTATGTCGAGATTGTTTTTATGAAATGAAAATCGAAAATGATGAATTTTAATGTTTGATATGCCGATATCGCATGTATAAAATGATTATTGAAAATGATGTCGATGTGTAAATGTTAATGAATGAAAATGATTTTATGGCTTTAGTCGTTAGTTAATGTTTATTCTGAGCTATTCAGAATTCTATTTAACGCGTAATGTCTATTTCTATTTAACGTACAATGCACGTTTCTGTTGGAATTGATATAAAAATGTCCGCTTTAAACAGAACACGTGATCACATTCTGAATCCGGGTCATTGTGGGTGCAGGTGACACTAATTGACTAAGCCATTCTGAAAATATTTGAAATATAAATGAATTTTTGTGTTAATTGATAGTTTGAAAATTCATTGATCCAGTTGTGCAAATATGATCGCTTTGACAAGAAAAGAAATATGAAATATTTGAAAATGTATTGATCTGTTTGAGTATTTATATTCTGTATCATATCGACATATAAAAAACTTGCATGGTTTACTTACTAAGTTGTTATCTCACTCTTTATTGTAAAAATTTTATTTTTTAGAGAATAGTACATAGAAGTGACAAAGGACGCATGCAAGGTTAGTTAGGTATAGATAAAAATCTTGGTTATATGTGTAATTAATAGAGTAATTATAAGTTTGAGAACTAGTTATATAGATAACTC
>JAXCLQ010034715.1:0-24404 GCA_035584115.1 Cedrela odorata | reverse complement strand
GGAGTTCTAATCATCATAAAATTTTGAAACATATATAATAAAATAGCATACTAACTAATAAAATATAAAAATTAAACGTAATTTACCAATATTTTTTTTTATTTCTTCTTCTTCTTCTTCTTCTCTCTTTCTTATTCTTACGGTTTCTTCACCCTCAAGTCGGCCAACACCCTAAAGCATAATTTAGGACAAATTTATACTAATTGGACAATATCAATTCAGTCCTTAACTTTTACTATTTTTATATATTTTACCCAAAAATTATAATTTATTATTAAAATATTATATTATTGTCTATATTATACATTAACACTTATAAAAGCATAACTCATTATATATACATAATTATATGGTATATGCTTAGGAAAACTGGGTGTTACAATTCTCCCCACCTTAAAAGAAATTTCGTCCTCGAAATTTATACATACTTTATACATTTAATGGTTGGGAATACTTCTCCCGCATTCCTTTTCTCATTCGCAAGTTGTTTTCTCATTGAATGGTTTTGCCATAAACTTTCACAAAAGATATATATATATATATATATATTGTATGCAACACTTTCTCTTTACGATCTAGAACTTGAATAGGTGACTTCTTATAGGTTAAATCATATATAAGTTAGGGTGGTGCATAACCTAACACACGTGCTAAATTGGGAACGTTCTTACATAACATAGACACATGAAACATACCATAAATTCTAGGTAATAATAGAGAAAGGGAAAGTCAATAAGTGACATCTCCTACCCTTTCCGTATCTAAAAATAAAATTTGATCAAATCTTGGGCTTAGCTTTTCTTTTATTCCATATCTCATAAGTCCTTTTCTTACAATCTTAAGGAACACTTAATCAAACCGACTAGAAACTCCAAAATTTTCTTTGATTGTATATTAGTTCATAGGTGACATGTAGAAATAAAGTTCAACTTCGTGCCAATTGCTTTGTGCCAACTCTCTCAAAATATTAACCTGAATTTCATATCTCTACCATGAGATAATGAGGATAAGCACTTTAATGCCAAACATTTTTTTTTAAAAATCTAATAGGATTTGTCTTTAAATGATCACGTGTGCCGTATGCCCTATAGATTTCTTACTCAATTCATTTGTCCAAACATTAGCTTTCTATAGATTGTAAATTATTGTACAATCATAATTCTTGACAAGCTCAAGCCATCGATAAATTGTCTTATGTTAAAATCCCCATAGTTTATAACCTTATATCATAAAATATTCATTACTTATATCAAAGTGTTACTTTCTCCTAACATTAAATGAATTTTATTATCAATTTATAAAAAGACTATTAATATTCTTGCCTTAAAATTTGACCAATAATCTCTTATAAAGATATTCATATAAAACTAGATTTAAAAATTTATTATTAAATCATGTCATAAAATCAGTTCTTACTCTATAACTATTCATAATTTATTCCCTATATTAAATACTCTTGAACATTTACAAAGTCTATGCTGACATATAGTGTCAAATACCATAAAAGTTTTAAAACTTTATTACATCTTAAAGTATAAAAATACTCTCCGTTTTATACTTTATAAAATTTATCAAGCATTATTGGTAGTGAGTTTATGTATTTCAAAAACTCATAACAAATCATCTTTAATTTATAAAATCGTAAAACTTTTTAGAATTATACTAGACATATTTCTAAAGTTGCATACCAAATTTCATAAATAATTTCTCAATTCATTTAATTTGCTGAAATAAGAAAATTTCAGCATAACAGAATTTATTTTGAAAATTTCATTAAAAATTGTATACATGTCTGTTTTGATCAAATTAAGTTTTAAAACACTCCTTTTCATGTCTAGTATAACATATTCAAAAATATTTACTTGAAAAGCTGTATGTACGAATTTCTATATTTTGTGTACTAAAACTTATCAGCATAGATTCCTGTGAAATTCTAATTTTCTAATATCTTACTTTATATCTTTCCAATAAATATAATAAATCAATCATTAAATCACCTTTATGATCATTAATTTATCCTTTATAAAGTTCCTCCAATTTCTGAAAAATATTCTCTCAAAATAACATAAAATAAATTTTCATGCTATACTTGTGTATTTAGAGTTTAAAGTTCTTTCTTGATCAACAAATTCTAATACTTATTAATCAATCCTTAAAAATCTCATAAAAATAAAACCCTTAATCCTTAATGATTTTTATTATAACCAAAATAGGATTTGAGCCTTTAATCTTAATTATAAACTAAATTCATAAAATATCCTCATAATCATAAGCCACTAAACATAATCTAACAATATAATCCAAGATAATTCATTTTACAAAGATCGCAAATTTCTTTTCTCATACTAACATAAACTGAAAATAATTGTCTTGAATCTTTCTCTAATATTTTATAAATCAGATATAATCACAAAAATGTTAGAGAAAGGAAAAATATTTTTCATGACTCAATTACAAGTCTCAACATCTTGCTTAGTCCTTTTATACATTCTATTTGGATTTGTTTACTAATTCTATTTCCATTTGAGTCTTCTAACCGTTGAGGAAAGTTTTTTATTATAAGATCTTGCTTCTCACCTAAGATAGGCATCAATATTCTTAAAAGAGATTTTATCATTTTTTTCACAATAAGAACAAATCAAATTATCATTTCTTAGGATTTTCTATTTGTTATCTTTCATCAATGCCTTAACTTCAATACGTCTCTTAATTATTAAGAAATTCAGGTCTCATAAATAAGTTCTTTAAAACGTGTCAATATAATATCATTAACATATAGGACTTATCACTTATCTCATAATAATGACTAGCACATGTAACCATCTAATTACTTAATATAATCAATGAAATAAAATTTATCTTCCAAATTTTGTATCCAGTAATTATACACTAATGAATTCATTGAGCATTCAAAATTGAGTTAAAACTTATTAATCTCTTTACTACATTCAAGGTATTCACCTTAGTTTTGGCTTTGAGGTTATTTGCTTGGAGTTGTATCACACTAAACATACCTTGTACACAATCTTTGATAACAAACACTAAGATTAGTTTTATTTTTGGAACGTTTAGCAACAATTTCAGTAACTCGTGTAGTTATTTCCTTTCATGCCAATACTTAAACGTTAACATCTCACTATAACTAAAAACAAAACATAATTACATATAAATACATATGTATGGATAAGTTTCAAATCTAAGGATTTGGCATTCTGCTTGGTTCCCTTTAATTATTACAACTAGGAGTCTACGTAATAATAAACCCTCATTGTAATAATTATATCACATCTTACACTCTAAAATCTCAAATCTCGCTTTCATTATTTATCTTAATATCTATAAAATTCATAACTTGAATTCTAATCATTCGTAAAGTCCAAAGATTATCAAACCTTGTAACAAATCATGAAATTTCATCTTAATGTCTAAATAATCAAATTTCAATAATTCCTAATGTTTAGGAACCTCAAATCATTACCTCAATTATTATATCATTACTTAAAGGCTACAAAATCTCAAATAATTGCCTCAAGCATTAAATCATCACTTAGACTTTACGAAATCTCAAACATTCTTTTATGTCATCACTTTAAGTCTACAAAATCTCAAACTTTAGCTTTGATACCAAACTGTAATGCCCCTAATTTCGAAGGAGTCTGAGGTGTGATTTTTCTTAAATTACAAAACTTAAATCGTGGGGAAGTATTAAAATTTAACTTGTATACCTTCATAAACATTCCTTAATCACAAAACATTTTTGAACAACTTGCAAAACTTAATAACAATGGAAGTCTTAAATCCTAAAGAACCAAGGAACTACAAATGCCCAGCCAAATCCATCATCTATGAGTTTAACTTTAGTTATCTAGGAATCACAATAAACTATAATGAGTTTTAAGCTCAGTAAACATACTAGTTTTTTGTACACATAAAATACATACATACTTATATACAATGCGTGCACATGATATGACATGAGTTGAAAACCATGATAATTTCAAAATTTTCATAACACTTAAGCACTATAGAAGCTTCTTTCAAAATTCACTAAGAAAATTTCATTCAATTATTACTTAGTAGGACTTTACTTATCACTTATCACTGATTGAGCCAATGTCACCCGTCGATGACATACCATATGTGGGGTAAGCGCAAGTGAGGCATACGATTTCAAAAACAACAAACACTTATGCCCGAAGGTAAGAGCTACTCTCTCACCCTGATCAGTGGTGAATCCTCCCACATGCACAAATACTTCTTCACACGAATGTGAAGACCATTATACCCAAGGGTACCCCAAAGGTCTCTCCCATATCATACAGAACACTTAACAATTCTTATCAATATACCAAACCCAAAGGAATGACCACACATATAAAGGCTACTTATAAACTTATAGTTTCCTACTAAGCAAGTAATGAAGTTTGATTCCCTAACACAAAAATCTTAACTTTCATGAACAATTTTCTTATAAAATCACTTTATTATTTCTTAAAACACAATGTATATGTTTATGCTTTAATGCCAATGCACTTGAGTTAAAAGCAATCACAATAACACATAACAATATGAATATCAATACTTTTATAATAACATATAATTGAAAAATACTTTTAAAAACACAATCAAACACATACATACATTTATTGTGATTATTTTAAAAAGTCTAGCATACTTACCTCTTTAGAGTTTTTAAATTCTACTAAACAGATTTCTGCAATGAGTCGTGTTCATTCAAAAATTTATAACAATTTAAAAATATAGAATTTGACCCTAAACTTTTTAATATGATATCATAAACACATTTATAAATCAGTATATAAAATTTTATAATTTTTGAAGATAATTTGGTTAACAAAAATAATTTCGTCATTCAGGTATTCTACAAAAACGAGTAGTTTTCATTACTCAAGGGTTAATTTCGAAAAATCATTAAAAATTGAAAACTCAATATTTTTCTTTGAAGCAAAATTCATAAAAGCCCTAAAGATGTCTAATTTATTAACCTAAATCAGTTTAATCAAATTCGTAACACATGATTTTACAAAATTCGTGGACTAAATTACTATCATATATCAACTTTACAAAAAGTTTTTTTTCTTCCATTCATCCTTTATAAACAATAACCATTAATTCATTATTACAATAAATTTATGCCTAAACATTCCAAACTGATTATGGAGTTCTAATCATCATAAATTTTTGAAACATATATAATAAAATAGCATACTAACTAATAAAATATAAAAATTAAACATAACTTACTAATTTTTTTTTTTATTTCTTCTTCTTCTTCTTCTTCTTCTCTCTTTCTTATTCTTACGGTTTCTCCGCCCTCAAGTCGGCTAATACCCTAAAGCATAATTTAGGACAAATTTATAATAATTGGACAATATCAATTTAGCCCTTAACTTTTACTTATTTTTTATATATTTTACCCAAAAATTATAACTTATTATTAAAATATTATATTATTGTCTATATTATACATTTACACTTATAAAAGCATAACTCATTATCTATACATAATTATATAGTATATGCTTAGGAAAATTGGGTGTTACAAAAAAGCTCTTTAGAAAATAGTCAAAATTGGCTCTCATCTCTTTGAGGAGTATAAGAAGATACTAAAAGATATTCTAAGGTAGCATATGGATGTGTTTGCATGAACACATGAAGACATGACACAGATTAATCCTCAAGTAATTTCCCATCGCCTTGCGATCAATCCTTAGTATAAGTTAATGAAGCAGAAGAGGCGACCATTTAACGTTGAGCGAAGAGAAGTATTGCATACTGAGGTGGAGAAAAGAAATACACTATCCAAAATGGGTGTCAAATGTGACCATGATCAAAAAGGCCAACGAAAAGTAGAGAATGTGCATAAATTTCACATACTTGAATAAAGTCTGTTCTAAAGATGGTTTTCTGCTACCTATAATTGACCAACTAGTAGATTCAACAGCTGGACATGAACTATTGATTTTTATGGATGCATTATCGAGGTATAATTAGATCAAAATGCAAGAGCTGGATCAAAAGAATATCACGTTCATCACCGATTAAGGGTTATATTACTATAAAGTAATGCCTTTCGGGCTAAAGAACCCAAGGGCTACTTTCCAAAGGCTAGTCAATCGAATTTTTAGAACACTGAATAGGAAAACCATGAAGGTTTACGTTGATGACATGATTATTAAATCTCTAAAATTTCGAGACCATCCGAGAAACTTGAAAGAAACTTTCTCATTTCTAAGAAAGTACAATATGAAGCTGAACCCCGAGAAGTGCACATTTGGAGACTAATTTAGGAAGTTCTTAAGATATATGGTCAGCAAAAGTGACATCAAAGCTAATCGGTAAAAGATCAAGGCCATATTAGATTTAAAGTCCCCATCCACACTCAAGAAACTACAAAGTAAAACTGGGTAGTTAGCAACATTAAGCAGGTTTCTATCAAAGGCTATGGACAGGTGTTTTCCTTTCTTTTAGATCATGAAAAAGGGTAGAAGATCGAGTGGACCGAAGAATGCAAAAGTAGCTTTCAAAGGTTGAAATTAGAGATGTATTATACCTTTACCTTGCAGTGAACAACCACTTGATAAGCTTAGTCTTAGTAAAGGATGATTCAGAAAAAATCCACCACCTCATTTACTACACTAGCAAGGCATTATTTAACACAAAGTTAAAATACTCTCCACTTGGGAAGCTGGCATTAGTACTAGTAATATTACCAAGAAAATTATGACCATACTTCTAGGCTTATAAAGTGGTGGTGCTGACAAATTAGCCCTTGAGACAGATTTTACATCGGCATGACTTGTCAGGTTAGTTAGTAAAATGGTTAATCAAGCTCAGTGAGTATGACATTAGCTACAAACCCAAGAAGGCGATAAAGAGACAAGCTCTGGTAGATTTTTTAGTTGAAAGATCAATAGCTAAGGACCTCTTCATTAATCAAATCATGGAAGACCGCCCTGACAAGGAACAAGAAGATCCACTTATCTCAAACAAAACCAAACCGATCTGGAACTTCTTTATTGATGGAGCCTCGAATGCACAAAGAGGAGGAGCTGGAGTTATCCTTGTAAAGCCATATCAGATTGAGGTAATGTATTCCTTAAAATTTAACTTTAAGGTTACTAACAATGAGGTAAAGTACAAAGCTCTGATTATAGGGATCAATTTAGCTTAGACTTTGAGGATCACAGGCTTAGACATTTACTATGACTTCCAGTTAATAGCCAACCAAATTGACATATGGTTTTAGGCTCGAGAAAACAACATGTAAGTTTACTTAGAGAAAGCTAAACAACTTCTAGGCACACTCAAGATTGTTACAGTCAAACAAATCTTAAGATCTGAAAACTGCAGAGCAGATATGTTGTAAAAATTGGCCTCTACCTTTAAAGAAAATATTCTAACCTTAGTTTAATTGAAATATTAGAGTAAAAGAGCACTGATGTGAGTAGTGATCAACCATGCATAGCTCAACTTAATCTTCATCATTATTAGATTGATGAGATAAGATCTTACATTCAAGAAATGAGGCTCTTAGCTGACAAGGATAAGGTAAGAAAGATCAAAACCAGGTTAGCAAGATATACCATTATTGATAAAGAATTATACAAATGGGGTTATAGCATCTTATATCTCAAATGCCTCAGACCCAAAAAGGTGGCACGAGTTTTAGAAGAAATCCACCACAGAGTATGTTGCGAACATGAGGGAGCTCGTTCCATGGCGTACAAGATCTTGAGACAAGGATATTATTTACTAACACTCTCACAAGATGCAACTCAAATAGCCAAAATTTGTCATGAATGTCAAGTATATGATGTTAGTGTAGTATGCCCTAAAACCATTAGTGTTATAGGTTTTAGGCATTTTATATTGAATCACATATTATAATATGTATTGTACACATTCATTGATAAAGAAATTGTTTCTTGTTCATTTATATATGTTGTTTCCTTTATCTTTTTATACTATTAGATAGAGTATGCATATGAATTGCTTAGAGAATTTGATTATTTAAACCGTTCCTCACAAGAATGGTATGGACCTGGCATCGATATAGTATAATGAGCATACTGGATGCCTTTGGTAAATATCATGAGATAATATTAGTGCAGATGATAATGATAGTCATGCCATGAGGGCATTAGTATGAATTAGCAGTTAGAGAATTGTTTTTGGAATGTGACAAAAGCAATGATGAATCACATAGAATGTATACTGTCAATGTTCGTCATTTGATTGTAATTGTGTGCGAAGTAGTCCTTTGACCTGAGATCTCATAGTCGACATTCGATATGGATGCACATGGTTTATATGGTGTATAAGTGCGAGACTAATCGTGTTTTGCATAATACGCCAGTTTGTCCATGTGTTGTTTATGTTAAAATGCAAGTGATTGTCAAAATGGGATCTGTTGACTCAATATATAGGATCTTGAGTTTTCGTTGACTCAATCCGTATTCGAGTTCCCAGTTGGACGTCGGTAAATGCTTAAAAACAAAACTCCAGGCCAGGGAACAATATTAGTCACTTGAAAGAGTTTCGTGGTAACAAGTTCAGCGCGTAGTGACCGATGATCGATAATAAATAGTTTGATAAGGAGTTTCTTCATTGTGGTTTAGGGACTATGGCATATTGCTAAATGTTAACTATAGTCATTGAGTTTCAAAAATTTCAAAACGAGATCAAATAGTTCGATTCTAACTTATGGCTAACACCACAGTGAACTCGAGAGGTCACAATCAATAACTTGAGCTTATTCTTGCTAATAAATAGAATAAATATTATCCGTAAGAGAGTTAGTATTCTCAGAGATAATATTTGATCGAAAAGTGTAAACGGTTTACATGTTAAATAGTTTAACAGATTCGAGAGCTTAATTAAATGATCCACATGTAATTTAATGTAAATTACATTATTATATTAATATTAGAGAATATAAATAGAATTAAATAAAGTTAGTCAAAATTGATTTGACTAGCTTTAGGACAAGTTTGATATTAAATTATTTAATGAGGGCAAACTTGTCATCTTATTTTTTACTATTACAAAGTTTGTTGGATAAACTTTGGGGGTACTTTTCTTTCATTAAGTTGATGAAGATATTTAAGTAAATGAGGCAAAAATATATATAAAAAATGTCATTTTGTACTTTTAGGAGGTAAGAAATGATATTTTCTAAAAATTGAAAAATGAAAGCTCTCTCTCTTTTTCTCTCCATATTTAGCCAAAGCAAAAATTCAAGCTTAATGGTTTGATTCTCTAGGAGACCTAGCATTTGAGAGGTTTATCTTTACCACACATCATCAAGGGTTGGTGATTAAACTTTAATTTTGTTTAATTTTGTGAAATTGAACCCTAATTGCATGCTAATTACTTAATCAAAACCTTCAAATGATATCAAAGTATGATTAAGGCTTTGATTATGCTTGTGATTGCTTGATGAATGCTTAAAATCCATGTTAGCACCATGAATGAAAATTTGGCCATAATGGGATTTTGTGAGAAAAATTATTTTCTCTTTAATTTAATGTGTTTAAATGAATCATGTGATGATGGATTTGCATGAATTTATGGTTGATTGAATTATGGAGACATGGATTTGATAATTGAAGTATGGTTTGGTTATGGTGGATTAAAGTTTCCATGCTTGATTTTGTGTTCATGGTGGAGAAGATGATAAATAATTATAATTTTGTATTATAATGTGATTAGAAGTATCATGTGATGATGTGGAATCCATGGATGATGATGGAAGTGAATTAAGCATGGTGGAAATACCTTAATGAATTTGGCACACTAAGAAACAATGCATGGATTATGTGATTTTATGTTAATCAATGTGTGTTTAAATATTAAACATGTTGATTGATTGTTTATTAATGTGATTAATGCATAAAATAATAATGTGATTATTATTTAATGTAATTAAATATTAATTGTATTTAAATGATCATTAGGGTTATGCTAAATTAATTGTTAATTTAGTTAAGTTGCTTGTTAATTAATTAATTCATGAGATGAATTAGTTATTAGGCTTATTTTGATGTTAATTAAATTATCATTAAATTTAAATTATTTTTCACAATTAGCATATTGATTAATGAGATTAATTAGGCTAATATGTATTTATATGCATTATTGATAATGTATGCATGTATGAATGATAAAATGCACGAATGATAACATTATGCATGTGATGCAATAATGACATCATAAATGCATATTTTTAAAAAGTTAAAATGAATGAAAAAATGACTATGTTTGCCTATTTTTCAAGTTAACCTATTTTTACAAGTAAGCAAAATTATGTAAGTTTAACTTGTTTTTCAAGTTTTGATAATAATGTAACGATTGCATAATTAACTTGTTTTTCAAGTTAAGCAATCTTTACAGGTTAGCCTAAAATGATTTGCTTAACTTGTTTTTAAGTTAAACAAAATTTTCAAGCAACGTCATTACTTGTGTGACAAGTAATTCTGGTCGAGCGAAGTGATTCAATTACTTAATTTTCGAGTAAAACAAGTCGAATAATTAATGACATTGCTATTTGAAATAGTAATGTAAATTGAACATGCAATTCAATGACTTATACGATAAGTTGTCGAAATCTAATTATAAATGTACATGTGTCTGAGACAAGTGCGACTAGTCAAGCTTTATGGTAATTGCTTGCGAAACAATTATCCAAACCAAGCAGACATTTAGATTGCTTGTGAGACAAGTAATCTCGAACGAGTTAATAAATAGTAAATTACTATTTATTAAAATATTCATTTCACTCGAAAAAGGTAATAGCTCACTTGTGTGACAAGTGGAGTGTATTACGCAAGCATATGTTACTTGTGTGATAAGTAAAGTGAATAATATCATTAGGGTGATATGCTAAGAAAACACCAATTATACGTGTTTAAGCATGTATATGTGATATACACGTATAGATATGTATACAGGATGATAATCGTTCATGAGATGGAAAATTATCGGTATAAGTGCTTGGTCCTAAAAGAAATGTTTTGTAAAAACTTTCTAAGTTTTTGAAAGTATGCACATAAGATGTAAATGAGACCTTGTTTAACTCCCTAATTAATTAGCTTATCCTTGCCTCCCATTATGGGATAGCTAATAATTCTTTGACATAAATTTCCTACTCCAAGATTTCTATTATGTGAGGGATATAAAGTTTGTGAAATTGAATTTGTGGTCCCAGTTGGCAACAGCCAAGAGGGTGGTGAATTGGGTTTTAAAAATTTAGAAATTAAAAAATGTGTGCAATACAATACAATAAATAAAACAGTAGCAGAGTGAGAAAGACAAACACAATTTATAGTGGTTTGGTAAAGCTTGGCCTAAGTCCACTCTCTCGGATGCGAAGCGCTACCACCGAGGTTCTACTATCTCCTTGTTTCTCACGGGTTAAGTGAAACCCAGTACACTCCTTCTAAGGTGAAGGAAAACCTTACACTTCCTTTCTCAAGAGTGAAAAGGAAAAAACCCACAATAATCTTTTTTAATACGAGTGATGATATACCCAATACAATATTACCAATGTATAATGATTTTTGCTCTCACACTAGAGTAGATATTATTAGTATACTCTCACGAGAAATCAATCTCTCACACAGGATTTGAAAGTTTTACAGTAGAGAGAGAAATTTTAACTATTCATGTCTGAAAATATTCTTCAAGAATGTCTTTTGATTTTTTTTATTGCAATGTCAATTTTGTGCTTACTTCACTATATTTTTTCTATTTATATCCTTTCTTTTGTGAAACAACTTTTGTCCAATAGCTTGATTTTGGGGCATTTAATGTCTGCCATAAATGCTGTAGAAGTTACAGTTGAGCCTTAACTACAAAAGAGGTATCGATATCTTTTTCTAATGCATCGATCTCTTTATGTGAATAGTATGAGCTGAGTCTCGAGTTTCAATCCATATACCTTAGTGTATCGATCCAGTTCACTTCGTAAATAATTTCTAACTTTCTAGAATTTGCTTGTGTCGATCTACTTTACTTCAAGTATCGATCTGGTCTGTCTTGTAAATAATTTGCAACTTTCTGAATAAGACATGTATTGATCTGTTTCAGCTCAAGTATTGATCTGGTTACCTTTTTATATATTTTGCAACTCTCTGGATAAGACATGTATCGATATATTTCAACTCAAGTATTGATCTGGTTGCCTTCGTAAATATTTTGCAACTCTCTGGAAAAGGCTTGTATTAATCTGTTTTAGCTCAGGTATCGATCTATTTGAAATGGTATCGATCTGTTATCCTTATGTATTGATCCTATTTGATCTTTTAAGAAATTTTCGCACAGTTTTGTTAAGTATTTGATTTAAACAAGTTTATATATTGTTTCTTGATTCTCAAACAAGATTAAGATCATCTTATTTTAACTTGACATTAAGAATAATATGAAGTCATCATCGAAAATATATAAATATAATCGGTTCATGAATGTGATATCATCAATCTCCCTCTTTTTTGATGATGACAAAAATTTCGATTAATTATCTTCATTTTCTCTTTCTTAATGTAATGCTCAAGTTAGAATTTTACATATAATTATTTTCTCCCCCTTTATCCTTTAAGATTGGGTGCATGCTCAAAGTGAGTTACATATGTTTTCAATATGTATATCATGATATATATTTTCTCCTCGATTTTGTTAGCAACCAAAGAAGGAAGACAAGTTAATGGTATACAGATACATACATATAAATGAAGAGAAATGAAAATTAAAAGCATTTCAATAGCATTTAAAATCAAAGTTCATTCCAGACAAATGACTCATATAGGATAGACAAGGGTTCAAAGAGTCCCTAAAGGTTCAGGGCTATCACTATCAACATCCAGGTCTACAGAGGTATAGGTAAACAGGGGTGCAGGAGGAGGAGGTTGAGAGCAAAATGCGAAGGTAATAGGTTCACTGTAAGTTGGAGCAAGAGCTGGTGTAGCTGCTTTAGCTAAGCTGCACATGAACTTATGGGTTTCATTGCAGAATTCTAATCCAAGCCCCCCAAGTTGAACTATGTTGTCTTCACCCCAAGTTAGGTGCATCTTCAATTTTGTGCATCTGAGTGGTGACCATGCTCTCGATGCCGGTGAGGCACTCATCAAAGTTAAACATGGTTGTCTCAACTTTCTCTTCTATGCGGGTCAGTTGAGCTTACATGTTTACCAAGATAGTTAATATGGTGGAGGAATGAATAGATTGAGAGTCAGATGTCAGTAGAGTTGAAGTAGGAATGGATAGGTTTACTTATTACGCAGAAGAAGGTACAGGTGGCTCATTTTCTTGTTCAGCCTCATCTTGTGGTTGTTCCTGCGTCGCTTGTTGGTCACAACTATGGAGGTACTTGTACCGGGCTTAAAGTATCCATCTCTCACTAGAGGTTTGCTCATAGTGCATATGGTGTAAGGTCATTTATGATAACATAGCAGCAGTCGGCGGCTCAACGGTATCGGTTTCAGTGTGGATCCATGATGGACTTTTTCGAATGATTATTGAGACTACATATCTATAGTGTAGATGACTAGTTTTTGACAATGTGGTTTTTACTTTTGTGTTGACAATCCACGAGATCAAATTATGCCTCTTGCCTTCTATAATGCACTGCATTCACTACATATCCTCATAAGTCATCTCTGAATAATGTCCAGAACGTGCGTTAAGGTTGTTGAGATGATAAAGTGAAGAATGCTCTCATGGATGCCTAGATGGATTGGTTTGTTGTCCACCTCTATCAAGTTTGGATTGTTGAAGATAACCTTGCACACTTCAAGAGTAATGTCAGATATGAAATCCCCCTTCTGGTACATAAGTAATGTCAGACTGGACACCAGCTTTGACTTGGAATAAGTGACTACGAATGTTGCTTGTA
The DNA here is from genome assembly GCA_035584115.1 of Cedrela odorata. Taxonomy (NCBI): domain Eukaryota; kingdom Viridiplantae; phylum Streptophyta; class Magnoliopsida; order Sapindales; family Meliaceae; genus Cedrela; species Cedrela odorata. Next base: position 10,492 of record JAXCLQ010034715.1, on the reverse strand, counting down.
AACTCAGTCATTTGATGTAGGCCCGAATGAGGATCCTTGGCGTCCATATTCGAATAGAAAACCTTGACCAAGCTGTCAAAGCAATTTTCCAGAAGACTTAGGTATTCGATTCATCTGAATTCTTCAAAGGTTTTGAGATAGGAAAATTGGATGGAGATAAGAAGATTGAAGTCTAGAACACACCAAGAGCTACTTTTCTGTTAAGAAAGAAGAAGAAGTACCGATCCTTTTCTTTATAGTTCTGGAAATCAATGTTTCATGGAAAAGACTTAGTTGCCCTAGGTCTCTTTTTGAGTCTTACTTCAGGATTCTTGGTCTTAGGCATTTTGGTTAATTCTTAATGAAAAGATTTAGAGATTCAAGAACGAAACTATGAATTTCAATAGATTAGGGTTTTTGGAGAAAGAAAGCTCTGAGTTTTTTATTTTGAGTAAGATATTGATATGTTTGAAACTAAGCAGTTTATAGCCTTGAAATTGCATAAAAGTATCGATACATTTGAAAAAAAAGGTATTGATCTTTTTTAAAATCTGAATGATATATCGATCTGTCTTGAAGAAGTTTTATACGTTCTGATTTTCAATTGCGAGTATCGATACCTAGGGTTAAACGTATAGGTATCAATACATTTAAATGAAAAATAAGAACAAATTCAAATTTGAGAAAAGTTTTTAGTATGTAATTAATTTTGGCGACTAATAACTAATCTTTCGAAATTTTCAAAATACACGTGTTTATTTATTGGCTGGATTTAAGGTATCGGTCTGAATAAAAAAATATCGATATAAACTGAAAATGAATGCCAGTGTCAATAAGTGAGGAGAGTGTACCGATATTAAGCATTGACGCATAAGAGTATTGATACGATTTTAATGGCGTATCGATCTATTATAATAATATCGATACTCTGTGATAGATGTATCGATTCGATTTGTTCCAGAAATGAATTTCTACCACTACCACACACAGATAAGTAGGCTTAAACAATTTTCATCATTCCTAGTTCATTAATTGCACAAAAACGATCCCTATCAAGTAGTTTTGTGAGGATCAGCTAATTGAAGATTTGTGTTTACATACTTTAGACAAACATCTCCTTTATTAACATAATCTCTAATGAAGTGGTGACAAATTTCTATGTGCTTGGTCCTAGAGTGATGAACAGGATTCTTAGTCAGGTTTACAGCATTTGTGTTATCACACAGAATTGGAATCTTACTTAGATCTAGTCCATAATCTTACAATTGATGTTTGATCCACAAGAGTTGAGCACAATAACTACCCACAGATATGGATTCGGCTTCAGTAGTGGAAAGTGCAATTGTGTTTTGTTTCTTGCTAAACTAAGAAACTAATGCATTCCCTAGGAAGTAACAAGTACTACTTGTACTTTTTTTTATCTACTTTACATTCTCCAAAGTCGGCTTCCGAATATCTCTTCAAACTAAACTCACCGTCTTTAGGATAGAATAATCCTAGGTTAGGTGTGGCTCTTAAGTACCGAAAAATTTATTTTACCGCTACAAGATGTGATTCTTTAGGATTGGATTGAAATCTATCAAATACACACACTCCATAGAGAATATCGAGTCTAGAAGCAGTCAAATAAAGTAATAATCCTACCATATCTCTATACAACCTTTGATCTATACTCTTTCCTATTTCATCATTGTGTAATGAAGTAGAGGTGCTTATAGGAGTTTGAATAGGTTTGTCCTCTACCATATCAAATTTTCTTAGTAGTTCTTTGATATATTTTGATTGAGAGATGTAAATTCCATTATTTGTTTGTTATATTTGAAGTTCTAAGAAGAAATTTAGTTCTCCCATTATGCTCATTTCAAATTCGCCTTTCATAAGATTTGAAAATTTAGTACACAATAACTCATTTGTACTTCCAAAAATGATATCATTAACATATATTTGTACTAATAAAATATCATCACCTTTGGTTTCAATAAAAAATGTAGTATCAACACTCCCCCTCACAAAGTTATGTGTTAACAAAAATTTACTAAGTCTTTCATACCAAACTCTAGGTACTTGTTTTAAACCATAAAGTGCCTTAATGAGTCTAAAGATATGATTTGCAAATTTATAGTTTTCAAAACCGGGAGGTTGTTCTACATAGTCTTTTTCATTTATAACACTATTTAAAAATACACTTTTTACATCTATTTGATAGAGTTTGAAGTTTTTGTAACATGAAAACGCTAAGAGCACTCTAATAGTCTCTAATCTTACTACGAGAGCATATGTCTCATCATAATCTATTTTCTCTTCTTGACTATATCCTTGTGCCACTAGTCTAACTTTGATTCGAGAGATGTGTTGGTGTAGCATGCCTTAAAACCATTCGTGTTGTCGGTTTTGGGTATATTGTATTGAATTACTATTGTAATATGTATTGTACATATTTATTAATAAAAGAAATTATTTTAATTTATGTGTGTATGTTGCTTCTTCTATCTATACATACTAATGATAGAATATGCATATGAATTGTCTAAGATAATTAGATTATCTAAATAGTTCCCTACATATGCAATATTGAATAGGCATCGATATCGCACAGTAGGTACACTAAATGTTTCCGGTGAATATCATGAGATAATATTAGTGCGGGTGACATGATAGTCATATTATTAGGATAGTAGTGTGGATTAACAGTTAGAGAACTGTTTTTCAAACGTGACCAAAGATATGATGATTCACATAGAAGTATGTTGTCAATGATTCATCATATAATTATACTAGTGCGTTAACTACTCTTTAGACCTGAGACATTATAGCTGTTGATTGATATAGATGCACATGGTTCATATGGTGTATAAATGCGAGACTAATTATGTCTTGTATATATAAGCCGGTTTGGTCATGTGTTGTTTATATTGGGATGCAAATAATTGTCAGATGGAATCTGTTGACTCGATATAGTGGATTTCGAGGTTCTATTGACTCGGTCCAAATTTGAGTTCCCACTCGAATATTAGTATACAGCTAAAAACAAAGTCTTTGGCCAAAGCATTAATGTCATACGAAGAGTTCGTATTGACAAGTTCAACATGTATTGACTGATTATCCGCATATGACTAAATTTAGGATTTTGACATACGTGAGCCCTAATTTAATTGGGATTACACGAACAGAAGGAGATTATTCACATGAAATTTATAATTAGACGTAAAAGGTTCGATAAAGATTTACTTCATTATGGTTTAGGGACTATGGCATGTTGCTAGATGTTAACCACAGTCGTTAAGTATCCGAATAGTTCAGAACGAGTTTGATGAGATTGATTTCGGCTCACGGCTAACTCCACAGTGAACTCAAAAGGTCACAACCAATAACTTATGTTATTCCTTACTATGAGAGAGATTAAATATTATCTGCAAGAGAGCTAGCACTCTCGAAAATAATATTTGGCCGAAAACAGTAAACAGTTTACGCGTTAAATAGTTTAACAATTTGAGAGCTATGTTTAATGACCCGAATGTGACTTAAAATAAGTTACAATATTTAGAATTATAAATAGAATTAAAATAAATTTGGTCAAAATAAGTTTGACTGAATTTGGGGTCAATTTATAATTTATCAAAATATAAAGGCCTAAGTAATATTTTACATTTACCATTGAAAAGCTTGTTGGACAAGCTTTGGGACTTATTTGTCTTTAATTAAAAGACCAATGGCAATTTAGTAAATGAGAAAAATATATATATGAATGGCCATTTTTAATTTTAATAAGTTTTTTGATTTTTGATCAAAAATAAAAAGATAAGCTCACATCTCTCTCTCTAGCATTTGGATAAGGCAAGGAGGCATAAGAGGTTTGATTTCTTGAAGATCTTATGATTTCAAGGTTTCTCTCTTCATCCTTAAGCTAATTGTTAGCTTAATTTTAAATAATTTTGATTAATTTCATAAAAACTTAATTAAATTCATGATTAAATGTCATGAACCCTAAATGTTTATTTTTCATCTAATCAACACTTTCAAAATGTTCCCATTTTCATTAAGTTTATTTCTAAATACCCATTTAGTACATATAGTTGGATAATCATAAGGTCTAAGTACTAAAGTTCAAATTTCATTTCTTTGAAATTGATTTACTTCTTCTTGCATAGCCATTAATCAATTTAAATCACTTAAGGCTTCTTTAACTTGTTTTAGTTCAATTAGAGAGATAAAAGTTTAGTTTTGAACTTCATCTAGGTTTTCTTCAATTTCTCTTATTTTTCTTTTTTTTTTTACTCTTTGTGAAGGATTGCCTATTATTAGTTCTTTTGGATGACTAGAGTTATATTTTCATGCTTTTGGGATATCCTTGGAAATTTGTTCTTTTTCTATAATTTCATTTTCTTTTTCTAAAGAATCATCATTTTGGTTCAAGCTTTCCAAGTTTTCAATTACATCTAATTTTTTTTTATTTTTCTTTAGCAATTAATTTAGCCAAGTCGGGATCGTATTCATCAAAGGTTATATGCATACTTTCTTCCACAACTTGAGTTCTTTTGTTGAAAATTCTATAGACTTTGCTTTTGGATGAATAGCCTAGAAATATTCATAGATCAGATTTTGGCTCAAATTTTCATAGATTATCCTTGGTATTAAGAATGTAACAATTACATCCAAATACTCTAAAGTACTTTATCTTAGATTTTTTTTTGAAAGATTAGCTCGTATGGAGTTTTGTTTAACATTTTTCTAATTAGAACTCTATTCGTTATGTGACATGCGGTGTTAATAGCCTTAGCTGAAAAGTATTCAGATAGGTTATATTCACTTAGCATTGTTCTACCCATTTCTTGAAGTGTTTTATTCTTTCTTTCGGTAACCCCATTTTGTTGTGGGGCTCTAGTTGTAGAGAAATTATGAGAATATCCATTCTCATAGCAAAGGTTTTCAAATTTTTTGTTTACGAATTCTCCTCCTTGATCACTTCTAATCTTTACAATTTTGAAGCCTATTGAATTTTCAACTTGTCTTGAGAATTTATTAAATTCTTCAAAAGTGTTGCTTTTATTTGACAAAAAGAATACCTATGTAAATCTTGAATAATCATCTATAATTACATATGTGTATAGTTTTCCTCCTAACGATGCTACCCTATTTGGTCCAAAGAGGTCTATACATAAAAGCTCTAATGGTCTAGTTGTGGAAACTAAGTTTTTGGATTTGAAAGAGGTTTTAATTTGTTTTCCTAATTGACAAGAACCACATACTTTATCTTTTGTGAATTTTAAATTAAGGATATCTCCTAATAAACCTTATCTAGCAAGTTTTCGTAAGAGATCCATACTACAATGTCCTAGCCTTCTATGGCACACCTAAGAGTCATCACAACTAGCTTGCAAGCATATGTCATTCATTTTATTCAATTTTTCTAGTTTTATGACATACATATCATTGTTCTTAGGGGTATAGAATAATTTATTTTCATTCTCACCTAATACTTTACAACCATTCTTAAGAAACATGATTTTATATGCATGATTACACAATTGGCTAATGCTAAACAAATTATACTCAAGACCTTTAACATATAAAACATCTTTAATTGAGATTGAGTTGATGTCAATGGTACTAATATCTTTCACCTTGCTTCAGCTATTATCTCCAAAGATCACATCTTTTCGTTTTTTTTTCTTTAAATGAAGAAATAGCTTCTTGTTTCCCGTCATGTGTCTCAAGCAACCGCTATTAAAAAACCACTTCTTTTGTACTTATTGCTCTTCACATGCGGTACCTACAAAATGGATAAGTTTATTTTGGTACTCAAGTGACTTTGGGTCCATAAACATTAGTTCTACCCTTTAAAGTCTTGGCCATTTTAGCATGCATTTTCTCTTTAAGTTGAGTTTCCTTAGGTATGCACATCATTTTAGGTCAATTATACTTGTTTATCTTATGTAAACATGTGTTGCTATAATGACTTTTTCTGTTGCAATAATTACACGTAATAGATAATGTTATCTGTTGTTTAGCTTTCACAAAGTAATCTGCATAGGTCTTTTATTTGATTCCTTGTTTATATCCAATTCTGGCTTTGTCGAATATTAGCCTTTGACTACCTAATAATTTGTCCATTGTTTTCTTTCCTTGTGTGAATTTAGCTAACATGCTTTTAAGAGAGGTAATTTCATCTTTCAAGATTTTATTTTTATCTTTTAGTGTCTCGCATTCCTTAATCATGCTAGAGCCATATTTATGCTCAAGTTCGTTAACTTTCAATTTTAATGAATCATTTTATTTTAACTTTAGAGAGTTCATTTTATTTAATTCTTTATACTTAACATATAATTTCTAAAATTCATCCCTAACTTCTTCATATAAGGTACATAAGTCATCTTCTAGTAAGTCATCATTATCACTACTTGTGCATGTGTCATAATATGAAGAATTAGTAGAGTCAAAGACTAAAAAATAAGCATGTTAGTTCATGATTATGAATTGTTTAAAACGAAACCACATGAAAGCATCAAAGACATGTTTACTTACTTTACTAATATTACTAATGAGCTTAAGGCTCTTTACTTGATTTTGCTTTTTCACATCCTAAAATTCTGTTAAATTCAGCTCTATCTAGGGCACAATAGAGTATGTTCATGGCTTTACCATTTAGAGTGAATCTATTTCTTTCCTTAGGTGTCCATTCTCTTTTTGGTTTTAATTTCCTTTCTCTAGTTAATACATCCTCTGTTGTAGCTGGAAAATACTCATCTTCTATAATATTTAGGATTTCAAAATCTAGAGTTGTTAAGAAGATATTCATCCTCTTTTTTCAATAGGCATAATCAGTTCCATTGAAGAATAGAGGTCTGTTTGTGGATTGCCCTTCAACTACTTGTGTAAGGTTACTATTAGATGCTATTTTTAATTTACTTCTCAAGGTTGTTAATCCTATTTTACTGAGTTAGGCTCTGATACCACTTGTTGTCCCAGTTGGCAACACCAAAGAGGGGGTTGAATTAAGTTTTAAAAATTTAGAAATTAAAAAATGTGTGCAATGCAATGTAATAAATAAAACAGTAGTAGAGTGAGAAAGACAAACACAATTTATAGTGGTTCGGCAAAGTTTAGCCTACGTCCACTCTCTAAGATGCGAATCGCTACCACTGAGGCTCTACTATCTCCTTGATTTCTATGGGTCAAGTGAAACCCAGTACACTCCTTCTGAGGTGAAGAGAAACCTTACGCTTCTTTTCTCATGAGTGAAAAAGAAAAAACACACAATAATCTTCTTTAATACGGGTGAAGATATACCTAATGTAATATTACAAATGTAAAATGATTTTTGCTCTCACACTAAAGTAGATATTATCAGTATGCTCTAAAAAAAAATCAATCTCTCACACAGGATTTGAAAGTTTTACAATAGAGAGAGAAAGTTTAACTATTTACATCTAAAAATATTCTTCAAGAATGAATTTTGATTTTTTTGATTGCAATGTCAGTTCTCTACTTGCTTTACTACATTTCTTCTATTTGATATTCTTCATTTTTGTGAAGAAATTTTTGTCCAACGACTTAATTTGGCTCATTTAATGTTTGTCATAAATGTTACAAAAGTTATCATTGAGCCTTAAATAGAAAGAGGCATCAATCATTTTTTTCTCATATATTGATCTCTTTGTGTAAATAGTACGAGCTGCGTCTTGAGTATCGATTCATATACCTTAGTGTACCGATCTGGTTCACTTCGTAAATAATTTTCAACTTTCTAGAATTTGCTTGTATCAATTTGCTTTACTTCAGATATCAATCTAGTCTGTCTTGTAAATAATCTGCAACTCTTTGGACAAGACATGTATCGATCTGTTTTAGCTCAAGTATCGATCTAATTACCTTTGTAACTCTCTGGACAAGATATGTATCGATCTGTTTTAGCTTAGGCATTGATCTGGTTGCCTTTGTAAATATTTTGCAACTGTCTAGACAAAATATGTATCGATCTGTTTTAGCTTAGGTATCGATCTGGTTGCCTTTGAAAATATTTTGCAACTCTCTGGTCAAGACTTGTATCGACCTATTTCAGCTCAGGTATTGATCTGGTTGTAATGGTATCGATCCATTATCCCTATATATCGATCATGTTTGATCTTTCAAGTCATTTTCACACAGTTTTGTTAAGAATTTAATTTTAAAAAGTTTATATATTGTTTCTTAATTCTCAAACAAGATTAAGATCATCTTATGTTAACTTGACATTAAGAATAATATTAAGTCATTATCGAAAACACATAAATATAATCGATTCATGAATATGATATCATCAGAACTGGGCTTATCTGGTTTCCAATAGTATTCAAGTTTCGACCAAGATTATAATATTGAGGTTGTAAAGAGAATACTATTTGAGAAGGCATAATGGTTTGGATATGATTAGTGTATAATAATAAGATTTCTATTGTGTGAAGTGTCTGAAACTAGGGCAAAGGAAATGAGTCGAGCCTTGTATATGATATAGAAAAGAAGGAGTTCTTTACACATTAAAGTTAATTGGCCAAGATTTTTATTACGTGAAGTCAATTGATGCAGATGAGAATTCGATTCTCCACTAATTTCTAAAAGCCAACAAAACTTTTAAGTCTTGTGTTAAGGAGTATGGGATTTAAATCAGATAGTGGAAGCTTATGTGATCATGCTAAATATTAAATTTATTCAATTGTTGAATTCATTTTCTTTTGTGGTTCAATATATTGACAATTTGTCTTTTTGTGTCTTTTTCAATTCTCTCTCATTGTGATAAAAAATGTCATTTAGAAACATCTTCCAAAAGATTCTAGATAATCATGTCTTTAATGGACTGAATCTAAAGGACTAGTTGAGGAACTTGAGAATAGTTATCAAGTGTGAGAATTTGTGATATATCTTAGAGACAGAAATGCCGATGTCATTAGAGGCGGATGCTCCCTAAGAAGAGTAAGACGCCTTTAACAAATGGCATGCCAAAAATAGTAAAGCGAGACTCTATATGTTAGCTTCTATGAATAGAGAGCTATAAATAAAACAAAAGAGTATGACTTCTACGTATAAGATACTCCGATCCTTACAAGAGTTGCATGAGTAAAATTCTCATATGTTGAAATATGAGATGTGTGCGACCCTATTGAACATGAAGCTCAAAGAAAGGATCTCACCCGATGATTATGTTATAAAGATAATCAATATCATTAGGCAATTAGATATTTGAGGCTTCATTATGACAAACCTCCTCAAAGTGAATTTGATTCGTCAATCCCTCTTTTCTAATTATAAACAATTTATAACTACTTATATAACTTGAATATGATTGAATATACTCATAATTGATTATAACTTGAATAGAATTTAACATACTTTTCCGGAGTTGCATAATAAGCTTCAAGAGTACTTTAAGTAAAACAATAGGGATAAAGGACATGAGGATTCTATATGGCCAGTGCCAATAGGACTAGTAAATGGCCACAACACTCATCTCAAGGTCTAAAGGTTGGACCTAAGAAAAAGAAAGCCAAAAAGGCATTGCCTCCCGAGAAATCCAAATCCAAGAGCAAAGGAAAGTGTTTACATTGTGAGAATGAGGGATAGGTATAAATATTAGTTTTATGATTGAATATGAATTAAGTGTTAATTTTTATATTCATTCATAGGTTATTAACTTAGTTGCTACATCTCATTTTTGTTATTACAAGTAATGCAAAATAGTTTTTCATTAGCATGCGATGAAATCGTCTTGCGAATGGCTAATGGAACAACAGTTGCTGCAGAGGCCATAGGATCGTGCGAGTTGAGACTCCCTTCCAGACACATTTTGAAATTAGATAGAATTTTATTTTCCTGCTTTTGCTGTAAGAAACATTATTTATGTATCTGTACTATTTAATAATGGTTATTTTGTACAGTTTAATGAAAATGCATGTTTTAGCAAAGCTGTAAATACAAATAGTTTATATGTTCTTCAATTGAATAATAGTTATTCACTATCTTCCATTACTAAAAAAAAAATTCGTGTTGACACAAATCCTAAATATTTATGGCATCACAGATTGGGTCATATCGGAGATGAACGAAATAGTAAACTCGCATGCTCTGTTTTCATGAGCAACGGAAGCATGACGCGTAAAATGAAATTTCGGGCATGCAACCGCCCAGGGAAGCCATAGTTATCTTGATAAAGCTTTGGAACAGACTTCTTTTCGATTTATACATGCACACATGCATGTTACAACTTACAAAAATTGTGCTCTGTTCAAGTTCAAAAACAAGAAAACAGAAATGACTAACCTCTACCTTTGCTATCCGGGACAACAACTAATTGCTCCTTTAGGTGGTCCACACGTTGGTATAATGAAGCCGGTTCCAACTTTTTTGGGATTTGCATGCATTGATTTGGTCCACAACCAAACAACTTGAGCTTTCTCTCTCTACAGTTTTCCCTTCTCTCTCTTCTGTTCAAGCTTTGGTTCACAACCAAACTTGCTTCCCTCTTCAATCTTTGCCTTGATTC
>JAXCLQ010034704.1:0-24414 GCA_035584115.1 Cedrela odorata | reverse complement strand
TATGTAGCCAGCTGATTATTGAATAAGATCATCGTGAAGTTGATGAGTCTATCTGTGATATCATTTTGAACTTTTCATTCTGCGTCGCAGGACTCTTCGTCTGAATCTGAATTGTCTTCCATGATTGCATCCGCAGTAAAACCTACCAGCTTGTCGCGGAATGAGATCGAAGTTTTCCTGGCCTCTCTTGAGGGGTAATCTGAAGTATGCTATGGGGGAGCCGCCGGATGGGAAGTTTTGACCTTCTTGTTACTCCGGTGGATTAAGTCAGCTTCTTCGCTTGAGAGAGCGTGGTCGTCGTTCACACAGCCGGCCATTTTTAAGTATATGTAATTTGATTCACTTGTTTTGTAGATTTTGATTTGGTGCTGCTTAATTGCTTATGTTATCTAATAGTTAATTAGCGAAAATTTGGGGGTCTTATGTTTACTTAGTTTAGGACAAATATAGCTTAGTCAATCAAACCATGGTTTCTTTATGTTGCCATCAAGATCCGATTCTCAAATTAAAACAAAATTATCCTGAGATAATTTATTAACCTTTATAATCAATTGTGTTCTGCTTATTAAAAACTTTTCTTAGTACAAGTATTGTCCATTATTAGTCACAAAACCTGTAGTACAAGTTTAGATTTTAAAGTTTAAAGACAATGCCAAATTGAAGTTCTAAAATATTTTTTTGGTAGCTAAACCGGTAAAGCTTGCCCAATTGATAAAATTTTGTAAGGCAAAAAAGTATGACTATTTTGCTTGTGGGTATTATCACAACTCCATCGAACGCTAGTGGTTAGAAATTTATATTTTCTGTTCATTTCTTCAAAATACATGTTGATTTGTGATATTAAATAAATAATATCCTTGTTCTTTGTATTTGGGAAAGACATCATCCGAACAAACACACGATTAGAATGATTCAAATAAATGTAGTATTTTTTAATTATTGAAATTTGAATTAGTCTCAAATAAAAAAAATATAAGTATTAATTATTTTTTTTCTGAAATTTAAATATAAGTATTAAATTGTTTGTTTTTCCAAATAAAAAACTTTTGAAAATCAATACTTTTAGTTCCCTTATTTAAAATGTTCAATAAATAATAAAATATCTTTAAAAAAATATAAATAAAATGATACTAACTTATACACAAACAAAAACTATGTTAATGTAAATTTTGTTATAATTGATGTTAAATGAAAAGTGTGTGTACATATATATATATATATATTTAATTTGTAAGATAAAATTAATAAATTTAAATTAGAATAAAATTAAATATTAAATATTAATAATCATGGTACTTTATACTATCTAACACCTTAAGTTATAAAATTCATTATCATAATAATAGTTCATCATAAATAAATAAATAAAAATATCAAGATATTAAAATCACTATAAAATAATATAAATATAAAAATATTTTAATTAAAAACTTTAATGAATAAATTATATATATTTATGTACATACGTACGTGTCTATAGGTATGTACGTAAATAAAACTAGAGGGTAGGGCTATTTTTTGAGAAGAGCATTTTCAAATACAGCCAATAAGTCTTTCCATGATTAAAGTTTGAAACAGTTGTAGGATATCCGAAACTGTGCCTACATACATTTCTTTTTATTTTTCCAAGTGGTAGGTCCAAGCCAACCCTGTCATTTTCCTACATGTTCGAAAAAATAAGTGAATCTGAGAGTTGAAGGATGTCGTTTTAATTCCTATACCATTTCGAAGGCAATAAGTCCAAAGATCCGACGGATACATGTTGATTAGAGAATAAATATGAAAGAGGAGAAAACGACAACTATTCAACTTTCGGATTCGATATCCGACTATTGGAAAGCCTTATTATTAACCAGTCAAATTCCTTTAACACGTCTTTTTGATTCTTTTATTTGCAGCAACTCATAAACGGATTAGAAACTCCGATAACTCCTTATAAATTAAGCCATAGAATCCTTTAGCTACTAACACAGACAAACATGCCTATTACACGAAGCCTTGAGGCATTTTTCTCTTCAATCATAAGCTTCTTGTCCCAATTCCCTCCAAGATCAGACCCACCATTGCCGCCGCCACCTTCTCCTTCCATTGATGACTCAGAATCGCAACCAGTTGCTGCTCCAAGTACAGAACAAGTACAGACCCCAAACCAGTTTCTGCTCCAATGGCAAAATGCAGTCATGGCATTTTGCTTTACATCAGCTCTCGAAATTTCCCTCCTGTTTGCACAATCCAAATCCCAGCTCCCTCTTTCCTTCCATATGCTATCTTTTGTTATCTTACTAGTCTTTCTTTCACTCTTTGTTGCAAAATTTGTTGGCCAGAAGTTTACTGTCACTTCCCAAGTACTGGAGAAAGTTGCAATCCTTCTTGCTGCTACTTCATTCATCCTCACCATTACAATCCCATTACGACTCAATCTCAAATGCGCCGCCTGGACTCTTTATGCCGTCTGCTTGTTCATCGTTTTTATTTGCAATAAATTCTAAGCAGTCGTAAAACTGAAAATGATTTGTCTGAAATAAATGTACGCATCTGGTTTAATACCAAATTGCCAGAGGCCTACGCTTTTTTGAATCCAATTGTAGATGTTATGCCAGTAATACCCCTTTTTTTTATTGCTATTATTTGCTTTGTCTTAAGAATCCAATTTAGCAACTTAATTATGTTACTACCTACTTTAAGGAGGCATATTCTTATGTTTAAAGAAAGAAAGAGATGGAATGATCCGAATGATTGAAGAAATAAGTAATAGGCTGTGGCAAATCCATCGCTCAGAAAAAAGCTGTAGGTACTCTACAATATGCCCTACATTTGAAGTCCTGTCCATCAAAATTTTTGTGGGCTCACGTCAGAATATTTGAGTATGTACCAACTAATTTAACTATTAAAGCTCCATGTTTTATCGTTGTGTCTTGACTTTAAAACCAATAATTACTGGATAATAAAATGAACCTGATTTAAATAAATATGAGATGATAGTGAACAAGTTTTTCTCAATCATAACAGAACTATTTATTGGGAGAAAGATGGACAAAACACACTGAATGTTTCCCTTTCTTTTAGTTTCTGGGTAATTGACTTAGACAATTTTCTCCATGTGGACAGGAAAATATTGAACCTGATTTAAATAAATATGAGATGATAAATCAAGCTGGCCAGATATCACTTTCAGGTACTAAACGAAGAAAGTTAGTGTCAAAAGTTTGGGAAGATTACACAAAATAAAAGGAGAATGTGAATTGTGATTCGAAATTTCATTTTGATTGTCTTACTTTAATTAGTTGGCTGTTGTTATACGCAAGCTGACGTGACAAATTCTTATTTGTGCTGAGCTAGAAAGGTGGTTAAAGCTGTTGTTTAGTTTTAACTGTTTCTTGAAGGGCTGGGAAGAAAACTGAGCATAAATAGAAGAGAGAAGTTGATATTCGTAGAGAATAGAGTTTGGAGAAAAGAGAAAGAAAATTAGTTCTAATTTTCTTGTATTCTCCATTGAACAAGAAGATAGTTAGAGAGAGTTAGTAAATCTCGGTAGATTAGAAGAGAGAAAGAGGGAATAAAGTGTGAGATAGCTTTCTGGAAACTCTTGTAGTATTGATGAAGAAATAAAGGCATTCAAAAACTTGGTTTCTGGAAATTGTCTTCTTCTTCATTTTCTTGTGTTTGTTCTTGCTTTTGTTTATTGTTTTTTTGTTCTCATAAATTCTGGATTCTGTTTGCTTTGTGATTCATATTGAAATCTTTGTATTAAGGAAATCTTCTTTAGTTCAAGATTATTGTAAAATTGGTGGACTGTCTCAAGCACACCAGCTGCTTGACAAATTGATCTTCAGTGGGTTGAGTTCTCAGCAGCATCTACAGAGAAGATGGCATGGAACGGGCTCAATGTAAACATTGCAAGAGGAAGTTCGATGGTTCAAGCAAGAAAGAAACCACACACTTCAATAATCATTTGAAAATATGCCTAAACAGTATAAATGAAGATAAAAGGAAGTAAACTAAAAGCTGCGATCACCCAAAATTCTATGGTTGGATCAATAATTGAATCACATGGATGTGGTAGGAAAGATTAAAAATAATGAAGTTATAAAATAAACTCTAGAAAGGCTGACATACTTCCGAGTTTACAATGAAGAGACAGAGAAACTCTGTAAATGTTTCGGTAAGATTTCATGTCGCCTTAGTTTAACAATTTACCGGAAAGTAAATTCATCTATTTAAGTTTGACAGCCCATTTTATTGATGATGATTCTTAGTTACAGAAATGATCGGTTTTTCCGGGAATGTTTAAAAGATTTGGTTTTGAATTGGAGAATCGACAAGGATGTATGAGAAAACTATAATTAAATTATAGATTTTCGTTGGTGATCATATTTTCATCAAACTCACAAAATCTTACGTAACAGTTATTGGTCAAGTAAGTTCAATGAGTTAGAAACTCATTTTTTTTTGTAACTCTTTACAATACATGATCAATCTACCTATAAGAAAAGACACCACACCTAACAGTTATTAGTGTCTCAATCTAGTTAGGCTAGACCCAACGTTTTTTTTTTAATAAAAATAAAATCAAACACCTCACCTAACATTTATTGGAAGCCAAAGACCCCCTATCAAGAGACTGGTCAAATAAACTACAACATCCCGTGAGGGCCCTCACCTAACAGTTATTGAGTTACCCTATCTAAGATGCCTATAACTTACCGACTGCATTGGAAGGATTGAACCTAAAATTAAATGAAGGAGATTTTCATTTTTGGTCTCATTTGATATACACATCAATATGTATATATATTATTGTTTAGCAATGGAATTTAAATTCTATATCATCCAATGATATTAATTTCAAATTCTACATATTACATATTAATCGCATCAATTCAATAAATTAATAAATTAATTTATTAGAGAGAGACATTTAATTGATATAATATCAATTTATCGATTTATGTTCATATGAATACTTCCACTAGAATTCTATTAATTCTTAATTGAATCAAAATTAATTAGAATCATAATTCAATTTAATTTTAATTCAGAGTATTATTTTTTTGTTCAATTGAAACAATTTTAAGCCCGAAAAATTTACTACTTAAAATAGTGCTTGTATAAGTTGTGCTAAATGATTATTATGTTATTTGGAGATTATACTTGAATGAAGAAAAAATAAAAAATAAAAAAAATACTCTTTTGGCTTTTTTTTAAGAACAGTAATAGGTCGACCCTGTTCTGTAGGGTATCGATTCAATCGACCCTTACATTTGTAAGTGTCGATTCTTTCTCCAAAGAGGTTGACATCAATCGACCCTTACATTTGTAAGTGTCGATTCTTTCTCCAAAGAGGTCGACACTTGGTCCTATTCAACCAACATGTATCGATACCTTTCTCAAAAGTATCGACACTTGCCACTGAATGCCTACAAGTATCGATACTTTCCTCAAAGTGTCGATACTCATTCCTATCATGTAGAATGTATTGATACTTTTCACAAAAGTATCGACACTTTCCATCGAATTCGCGCAAGTATATACCTGTTACTCAGAGTATCGATACTCGATCCTATGAGTTATCAAGTACTGATACTTTCAGCTAGCAAGTGTCGATACTTTTCAGCAAAATATCGACAATCACTCTTGTTAGGCTAGCAAGTATCGATTCTTTCCTCTAAAGTATCGATACTCGCTCAAAACATAATGATACTGAAACATCACATATCGCTCTTTTACTTCGAGTATCGACACTTTATAAAAGTGTCGACACTCGCTTAAAACAGATCGATATTGGAACATCTGGTATCGTCTTCTTGCTCCAAGTATCAATACATTTCACAAAAGTATTGATACTCGGTTAAAACAGAATGATACTCTGCCATTTTTAACGACTTCCAGTGTTTCCAAAACACATTTAAATCAAATCAAAAGAACTGCATTCATTTTCCAAGCCACAACAAACATCCGCATGAACATAAATCAACATCCCAACACATGTATCCCAAAACATACACACATTCACATGTCAAATGGCTCTTATACCAATTGAAGCGTACTACTGGCAGTGGAGAAAATGTGATTCGTTACGTTTGGTCACGTTTACTAACATGTTTTCTAATGCACTACCTATATTTATGCTCTTGTGACATAAGACTCGTCATCCAATTATTAGTATCCAATACTAATCCTTAGTAGTATCAAACATACCAGTCATGCAACGTCATATTCCCATAAGACATTACCTTAACCGGGAATTGATTTAGATATATTTAAATCATAGACTCTGTACTCATATCTACAACTCTTTACAGATAGAGTCTTGACATTATAATACATCACAAGATCTTATTCTGCATTTTATATACAATATAAATTTGCAATTGAACATAAAAAATGAAATAAAAGTCATTTTATTAATTGTAAACTAATGTACAATTAATTACACTATTATATATACAATGAATGATATCCTTAAACCGTATAACACGATTGGTTTTAAGGTATATCTCCAACACATGCAACATCATCGTCTTCAATGACATTATCTGAACTGGGAATATATTAAAATGTATTTAATCAAAGACTGTGTACTTATATCTATAACTCTTTACAGATATAGTCTCTAAAACATAATACATCTTGGGTTCCCGTTTTGTAAATTTATATAATTGCAGCAACTACTACAAAACGATAAATAATGTCATATCGTTAATCATAAATAACTAATTATTTACGATTAATTGTTAATATGTATAAATTACATATAACCTAAACCCTATGACACAATTGGTTCTGGGACATATCTCCAACAATCGTCACAAAATAGCCATTGCTTGTTTTCACAAAATAACCAAACTTCAACTGATTAATTTAACTATCAAAATTAAGTGTATATACAAGCAAAATAGTAACTTAAAATTACTCATATCTTAGTTGAATCATAGTTGAAGATCCCAGATTGAATTTTTACTCTTACAAATGAGTCTAACTTCAATGTTTATATATACAATTCCTCTACAAATGGATGAAGAAAGAAAAAATAAAGGATTTTTGACTTATATAGCCCAAAAATATCCCTCATTTATGTTTATAGCCCAACTTCTAAATGTTTTATATTTGGGGCCAATTATAAGGATTTCAAACAAAAATGCCCCTGACTCTTGTCTTCCCTCTAAAATTATAAGCTTCCAAATCATAAAAAGAACGTAAACTTCTTCTTTTTCCCACTAAAATACACAAAGCACACAACCATCAGGTAAACCAAACAACATCGAGTACCTTTCAACAGCGATAAAAGCAACAACAAAAGCCACTCTTACATAAATGGTATGCCCAACATTTTCGAATGTAGAACATGAAAATGAACTTACTGTTTTCTTAATTTAAGGTGTAGGCAATACATGGCCTAGGTTTAGAAACCAGTTCAGGGTAAACGTATTATAAAATTATTGATTTTAGTTGTGGATACTTGCATTGGTTGATTGAAAAAATTTGAAATTGACAAAGATGACTGATAATTTCTTGCCTCCTCGACTAAAATCATCGAGGGATATATAGTTTTCGTCAAGGAGACGTTTGATATGTCTTAATCCTCGACGAAATTCATCAAGGGATATTTGACTTTCATCGAGGAGTGAAAAATTCATTAACCAAAACATACTTGCCTCGACGATTTTCTTCACGAGTTCGATAATTAGTCAATATCAAGTTTTTTACCATCATCGAGGGATGTACGAATTTAGTATTGTATTCTTAGACGAAATTCATACATCCCTCGATGATATATGTCGAGGACTTTGTAATATGCATGTTCATTCAAACATCTTTTACCATCATCGAGGGATGTATGACTTAAGTACTAGATTCCTCGACGAAAGTCATATATCCCTCGATGATATCCATCGAGAGATTTGTATTTTACAAGTTTTATACATATTTTTACCATCATTAAAGGATGTATAACTTCTTTATTATATCCCTCGAAGAAAGCCATACATCCCTCGAAGAAAGCCATATATACCTCGATGCATTTCGTCGAGGGATTTGTATTTTACAAGTTTGTTTTATACATCTTTTACTATCATCGAGGGACTATACATCTTTTACCATCATCGAGAGATATATGACTTCTTTACTGTATCCCTCGACGAAAGTCATACATCTTTCGATGATTGGAAAGAAGTATAAAACAACAACCTATGTAAAATAACACATCTCAAACTATTTAGGATTCTATAGAATCCGAAAATAATAATCACAGACATATTTAGATTCCAGGAATCACATAAATTTAATTTTATAAGCATCGATTTTTTAAAAATTGCGAAATTTTGAGCCCTTCTTGCATAATACACCTACCAGACTATGGATCTATATTATGGAATGAGCCTTACTTGCATAATACATCTACCAGGTTATGGATTCTTATTATGAATTGATCTAGAAAAAAATTAGAAAGAAAATAAAATTTTCGTTGATACGTAACTATTAAGAGGTCTCGAAAGTCTTTGCTTGAGACCTTTTCATTTACTTAAGATGCATACTGCATCGTATGTCTGAGATCTTTTCCATATTGTACCCGAGACTCTCATAGCCAAGGGAGATCTAGAAATTGATGTCCAAACCCGAGACATTTTACTTGAGCTTAGGAGGTCTCGACCTTTACTATCCTCGAGGCCCTTTTTATTTTATGGTTAGGGTCCCTTGGGCTCGAGCTAAGCTTGAATTTTTTCCATCTTTTGCAGGACTTCAGTTTGGGTTTTGTATCACCTACTCGGGAGCCGAAGATTTATTGGAGTTTACTTATACCTTAGACCGTTTCCCGAACAATTTTATTTTATTATATTCTATTGTTATGTGACTCGAAAATTTGCTCTAGCTTTAATTAGCTTATTAGAGAGAAAATATTAACTCATTACCCACATGGAAGCTTGAACCTTTGCAGGAGACCCACAAAAAAAAAAGTGCGTTGTATTGATCTAGCTTTAATTAGCTCACCATGTTTAAAAGGGCTAGCGTTTGTTAATAATGCAACACAATACCATTAAAAATGACATCTTCCATTGCAGGTTCAAGTGGTAGAGCTACTGGTAGAGAAATAGAATTTAATGGAAGATCGATTTATGTTACCTTACGTGCAAAATATCATATCTCACGCAGCTCAAGATTTCATTTGATGTGATTATTGAGAATAGATTGTATATTGTACCCTTAAACCATTGTATAATATTTATTATACACTTGAGTCGATGATAGAAGATTGTCAAAATATTTGGGATTGATATGGAATTAACCTATTAAAAATTTATTACTTTTGATCGGTGAATGATAGTGGCTTCCTAGATGCTGAGAAAAAATCGAAGAAAAAACAACTCATTTGCCTTCTTATTTTTCATATTTTTTTCTTATGTGGGACAGACCTCCCGTTCGAAGAAAATGAAGTGGATGTAGGAAAATCCGCAAAAATTCAGTCAATCGGATTATTTTGGATATCCGTTGATTAGCCGTCCATTTTAATTATGAAAGTTTATGGTCATTTGGAAAAGAAAGATTTCCTATTCGGATATTTGCATTGAGTTTTTGCAAGACACGGATAACTTATAAAAAAAGAATACGATGTTGCATGTGGGGAATTTGGAAGTAGAAGTTGGATGTCCGCATACACTGAATGCTCACCAACTCCTCTATAAAAAAGTAAAACATTGGCAACTTTCATTTACACTCGAAACACTTTCTTTTGTTTGTTTGAGCTAATTAAATTGAGTTTCAAATCAAACCCGCCATGGACGCTGACGCTCAAGTTCTGGACTGGCAGAACATAATCATGGCCTTTTGCTTTACTTCAGCTCTTGAATTAGCTAAAGCTAAATCGCAACTTTCTCCTTTGTTTTGTATGCTTTCTTTTGCTATCTTACTGACCTTTCTTTCTCTCTTTGTCGCGAAACTTATTGCCCATAGGTTTACTGTTACATCCCAAGTTTTGCTGAAAGTTGCTATCGTTGTTGCTGCCACTGCGTTCGTATTGACCACAACAAACCCATTTTCTGCGAGGCTCAAGTGTGCTTCCTGGGTTCTATACGCAGTCTCGTTGCTCACCATCGTCATCTGCAATTTCATCGAAGAAGTTGTGAAGCTCAAAAGGTTTTTATCATCGGCCTCTACTGCGTTTTGCTTTCTCAAAAAATATGTCTGTTTTAGTCGATCTTGAAATGCTAAAAGTTGCCATGCAAGACAGTGATATCATTTTTGTTTGTTGAGAATATGTTTCCTTTTCTTGTCGTTGTGGACCGCTAGAAATATTTACTATTTGTGACATTTGTGATTTTTTTGAGATTTAATTATGCAATAAATTAATAATACAAGGCTTCTGTTTGCTTTTAAGTATATGTAATTTGATTCACTTGTTTTGTTGATTGTAATTTAGTGCTGCTTAATTGCTTATGTTAGCTAAAAGTTAATTAGCGGATATTCGAAATGAACCGAGCTTTATTTATTTATTTATTTATTTTTTTTTCTGTTATAGTTATGTAGTCCATCCAAAACTCAAAGCTATCGAACATCCGACGACTTCTAATACAAACAAATTGAGACCCATGCCACGGCACATTTTATTCAAAGCTGCTTTATGTTATAATACTGGGCATTACACAGTCAAAACAAAACAGAAGGATACAAGATCCGACTCTCAAATTCATAATTTTTATAATTAAAATAAAAATTAATGACAAAAGAGAGTTAATTTATGAGGATATAATTAATTTTTATAAACTTACCTATAATTATAAATATTTATATTTAATAATATTAACTTTAAGATGGTATCAAAATCAAATTTAAATATATTTCATAAATTTATGTTTTTAGATTTAGCTAATTTCATCTTTAACATACCTTTTACTAATTAGTTACTTTAATTTTTGAATGAACAAAGCTTAAAATTATTTGTTTCAAAATTCATTAAGAAAATTATAATCCCATAATTAATTTATTTTCCTAGTTTTATTGAAATAATATAAAGGGATCACAATGGAAGGTTTAACAGGTTATTATTACGGATATCCGAAACTGTAAGTACCTGCATCTGTATGTTTCAAATTTGGTGGGTCCTATGTTTACTTAGTTAAGGACAAATATAGCTTAATCGATCAAACCATGGTTTCTTTTTGCTGCCTTCAATTCAAGATCCGATTCTCAAATTAAAATAAAATTATCCTGAGATAATTTATTAACCTTTATAATCAATTGGGTTCTGCTAATTAAAAACTTTTCTTAATACAAGTATTGTCCATTATTATTAGTCACAAAAACCTGTAGTACAAGTTTATTTTCAAAATTTTTAAATCCAAAACAAATTTGCATTATATTAAATTTTATATATTAATGTTATGTTTATAAAATTAGGATATAAAATTTGTATTCTAATTAATATTGTAAATAACATGACATACGTAGCTTTGAAATATTACTTAATTATATATTAATTTTAACTAGCTTTCAAGGCATTTATAGGCATAGGGGGGTCGGAGCTCTTGATCCGATTATGGTTTGGGGCAAATTAAGAAAGTGGTTTCTATTTAAAGGAATTGACTTTGTTAATAATTAATTAATTAATAAGGCAACGATTTCCAATTGTTCCGTCTTTGATCCGAGAGTTCGATAGTTGCATTCCTTTGTTTCTTTGTACCTACAAGCACCCCACCGAGAAGAAAAATTAATTCGAGGGAAGGCATCTTCCAATTTATTAGCTTCTTTTACTTTTTGACGGGGTTGGAAAATGACAGCTGCTTCATTAAGATGCTTTGCTGATGTAGTTTGGTAATGCATTGTGTGTCTTCAATATGTATCCTCGGCCTGCCCCATTTGCGTAAGCACAAACTTCTGGCCAAAAACTGTGCAACAAAGAGTGAAAGAAATAATAAAAAGAATGTGTTAAAGGGATTTGACAGGTTAATAATAAAACAAGACTTTACAATAATAGGATAATAGATCCGATAGTTGTCTTTCTCCCCAGTTTCTTTTCAACATATTGAAAAATAAATGATAGATTTGGACCTACCAACTAGTAATAAAGAAATGAAGACTTATTCGGATGATTCGAAACTCCATTGTTTCTCGAACGCGTATTTTTTATATGATCAAAACAAATTTGATCAATTTTGAACGTTTGATCTAGCAGCGAGATAGCCATCAGAAGATTTGTCATATTCTGTCAATGCAAAGATTTGCGTCATTATCAAACTTATACATTAGTTCAACTTTCTGTTCCTGAGAATGTGAAGCAGAATAAGTGGAATCCGAAAGAATTCAATCAATTCAAAGTTTGGTTTCGTTATCAAGCACATATAGGTAGAGGAATATTCATGTATAATAATCTAGTTATTTTATCAGACAATTAATGTCCGTCGAATTTTTTACATCCGTTGATGAATCTTTGATTTGTTACTCAAGAAATCGAACTCAAAGTACCATCCGAGCATTAATTTAATCCTAAATCGTCAGAATTCATTTTGTCCTAATCTTCAACATATTGCCCCAAGAGTTTTCTACTCTCGGACCTAATAAAAATCTGACACCTTTTCCCTCATGGAAAATTGGGCGTCATTATCAAACTCAGGTAGAACAACCTTCCAATATCCAACTTCTTCTTTTATCAAATAAAGTCCGTCGGATTTATGAGATCCTTTCCTGGGTTCGACTCTTTTTATTATAAAATATTATAATAATTAATTTTGATCTGTTATATTTTATTTTTAGCTGAATCCCATGTCCCACCTTCTCAAGAAACCAAACTCGGAATAATATTCGAACAAAATGATGCAAGTGTTTTCTACACTCGGCTCAGACATAAGAAAAATCCGATACGATGCATCTTTCTTCCCGAACTCTTCTTCTATAAATAACTACTTTCTCTCACAGCTTCGCAAGCTTAGAAACAGGCATTCGTTTCTTCTGGTAAAAAACATTTTTTCCTCAGTCAAACCCACCAAAATCTCACGGACAACCACCATCACCACCATGGACGCAGCCGCTCAAGTTCTAGACTGGAAGAATACAATCATGGCCTTTTGCTTTACTTCAGCCCTTGAATTAGCAAAAGCTGAATCAGAACTTTCTCCTTCCTACTATGTGCTTTCATTTGCTATCTTCCTGACCTTTCTTTCTCTCTTTATTTCAAAACTCATAGCCCACAAGTTTGCTTTCGCATCCCAAGTGTTGGAGAAAGTAGCCATCATCGTCGCGGCCACTGCGTTCGTCTTGACCACAACAATCCCATTTTCACTGTGGCTCAAGTGTGCTGCATGGTCTCTCTACGCTGTCTCGTTGCTCTCCATCGTCATCTGTAGTTTCATCTAAGCAGTTGTCATTTGCAGTTTCAGTATCATTTGTACGTGTTTGATGAGGTTATGTTTCCTGTTGTTGTGTACCCTATGTTTGTAACTGCTCTTACTTTTTTATTATTCATAAGATACATTTTGAGATTGTGTTATGAGATTGAATTATGTAATAATATGGGGTCTTTTTTGTGCTTTAATTAGCCAATCCAGAAAGCAAAATTAGCGCATATCCGACATATTTAGCTTTGTGTTTTGTACACTTTTATCTTTACATACGACAGATTATACAGTCAAAACAAACAGCCGATGTCACTAAGATCCGACTTTCAAGTTATTAATTTTTACAGTCAAAATAGAAGTTTAATTATTATATTCAGAGAAGTAATAAATTATGAGAATGTATACGGAAACACCTCTATTGATCTCTTAAATGAGCTACTTTTGGGATTAAATTCAAAAAATAAAAAATTAATCCAAAAAAATCTGTTTACTCAATTAGTAGTATTGAAACAAGATAAAAGTAACACGTTATTAACTGTTAAGGATATCTGACGCTGTGCATGCCTTCAGCTTTATATGCTTCAATGGCAGAAAATTTGGTGGATCCTATGGCGTGTTTGTCATTCTCCTCCACTAATTTTTTCAGTTTACTTGAGGAATATTTAGCATGAAAATTTCCTTGGTGTTTCTTCCTTTTTTTTTTTCTTTTTTTTTTTTTATAGCGAATGCCACAAAATCCGATTCACAAATTAAAATAAAAGCTTATTGCCATCTGAGACTGAGACAATATGTTAAACATTATTTTAAAAAAAACTTTATTGGTAAAGGAGAGGGTGATTCGTAAGATTTTCGGATTTCAATTATCCGATCACCAAGTAGTGTGAAAGAAAGCAAAATGTCGTCCAACTCAGCTTCGTTTATTTTTCAAAATGAATGAAATTGACAGCCTTGGACCTACTAGATGCGAATTCCAAATGATTCGAATTTTGGAATTCGAATTGTTTGTTGCAGTATATAAAATGTACGTTTGTGTTTTAAATTTTTTATGTTACTTATTTTAAATTTTATATTAATTGTTACGTAATTTTTTTATATATTATCTATCAAATTTTACATTAATTATTTTAAGTTTTATATTTTATATTTTATATTTTAAAGTTTAAATTTTACATTAAAGAATATAATATATATATATATATATGTATAGTATACACATAATTGAAAATGTACACTTACAAAAAAATTTAAGTTAACTTTCTGTTTGGTGATGTCTTCAAAACTGTTTTTATTTTTTTAAGAACAAAAAACATGTATTTTAGTTGCATGTTTTGAGAATTTTATTTAAAAAAACAAAAAAAATATTTTAAAATATGCTTATCAACACATACCAAATGCACCCTAGGTAATTTCATATATAGTAATTATGTTGATTTACCAAATTTTTAACTAGTGTATTTTTCATCTTTAATTAGATTTTTGCTTTTAAATTTGAAAAACTTTCAATAATTATTCTTTAATGTTAGCATCAATCTCCTCATATCAAAATTGAATAAAAAAGTTGAGCATCAATATTTAAATTAAATTATCATCAAATTTATTTATAATTTTTATCAAGATTGTATTGTGACTTATTTTTAAGAAGTTTGTCAAAGAGGACCAAATAATCTAATTCTATTTGTAATGTGTTGTGTTGTTACGATTAATTCTGATTATTTTTTTAAAAAAATAAATAAATTAAAATATTTCTTTTGGAATTCTTATGCTCATAAAAATTATTTTAATTATTGTTAATTAATTGTTCTTTTTTGTCCTTTTGTACAATCATTCATTATATTATCATACGTTCATACTTCAAATATTTTGTCCAATTTAAATCAGTTAGGCTTTTCTACTATATATCAATTCGTTATTATTGGTAATGTGCTACTATAATTTGCCAGGCCCAATTTCATCGTCCGCTTAGAAAACCGTGAGTCTAGTCAACCAATTTTAATTTATCATAAACCAAGCTGTTGGAAGGCCTTAAGAAGTTACTTACTAGCCCATGAGCTAAGCTTTTCTTATGTATTAGGATAAATTGAAAAGAAGGAGCTATCTTGTTAAGCATGTTGAGAAGCAATTGGCGTATGAAAATATGTTTATAATTAAGGTGTCATAGATATTAATTCATAATTACTATAAATTAAATTATTAAATATTAAAATACTAATTATACAACTGGGTGGTACACATTATCTATTAAATAAAATCAAGTATTTAACATTTTTACCAAAACACTTTAGATGCCCTCAAGTATACTTTTATTTTAAATAAAACGCTTCGGTGTAGCTGCAGAATAAGAAATTCTTTTTTTTTTTTTCGTAAAGTCAAACATAGCATTTATTAATTTTGATATGTCAGTTTCATTTCTTTCATGAGTCATGACTTCCATTTTGAAAGATATATATTTAAAAAAAAAATTTAACTACAAAAATAAAATAAAAGATAGTAAGAACACTACTAAATCAGAGTTTGCTATTGATACATTATCAGCATCGTTGTTCCGTCCAATAGAAATTTGTAGGTGTCGAAACCATTACATGAAGGATGAAAATAGAGAGATAGATGCCATCTCTTTGGCAAATTTCCATTTCTCTATGTGAACAGGAATGGTTATTCGCATCTAAGACTTGCACTCTCCCTTTCAAATTTGAATTTTTTGCTTAGACAATATGTTTTTTCCATATTGTTTTCATTATATTGGTAGAACACATTAAGGCTTTACCAAGAGACTGGTTCGTAGATAGCAACAACAAACGATTTGGTTGTGTCTATTTGGTGAGAATATTAGAATGACAGCAACGGGAAAAGTAAGAGATGACAAATGAGCGAGGCCGGGCCCGACTCATGAACAGTGTTGGCCAAGTCTAGTTATGCCAATTGAAGTGTCATGTCAGACCTCAAAATATGGGCCCTTCATGGGCTCAAGCTAAGCCTAGGCCCTCCATGGGCCTTGCCCGGACCCGTGCTCGTGGTCCACAAGCCCACTTAAATTAAATATTATTAATTTTTGTTGGCTCAGGTGGCACACCCAAGGGGGAATTGTGTTTTAATAAAAATTATAAGAATTAAAAATTAATACACTTATAAAATATTTTTGTTCAAGTAATGATATGTAATTGTATGTAGCAACCAAATCTACAAATTATAAATACTTTAAATATAAAACATAAGGAGATGAGAAAGTAAATTCGAAATTTTATAATAGTTCGGCAAATACAGCCTACGTCTGCTCTGTCGAATTCATTTCACACCGAGGTTCTACTAGTTTCTTTATTTGATTTGAATCAAGTGTGACACAATTACAACTCTTTTTTAATGGTAAAGGACAACCACAATAATTTGCTTTAAATCGGGTGAAATGAAACCTAAAGAACAACTTTCTTTGAACGGGTGAATTGTAACTCAAATAAGAAATTATCCTAAAAATAATATAGAAAAGTTTTCCTCTCTAATGACTAATTTTATAATTTAAGTTTACAATAAATTTTTTCTCAAGATAGATAATGAACTAATAAGAAAATGAGAGAAAGTAAAAATTTCTGCAATTTGTAGCTCACTTATTAATTCTTGATCTATATGTGTTTTATGTCTTTAGTTTTTCTATCAACGGAGTTCTATTTATAATATAAAAGATTTTTTAAGATTTTTTTCAACGGATAGTTTGACTTTTATTTAAAAAAGATTTTGCGAAAACTAACCGTTACATTTTAAAATTTGCATCAAGTATCGATCTTTGTAGCCTTAGATATTTATTTGTCCATTCTTGAGATTTTTTATTTTGTTTTCAGACTTCAAGTATCGATATGTTTGAATGACGTATTGATTCATTTGTCAATTTCAAATATTTACAATTTTTTTTGACAAAAAATATCGATCTTATCTTCTTAATGTATCGATCTAGTCGAACTTGTCATTTCTTTTGAAGTCTCTAATTTGAATATATTGATTGTTTCTTTTTATGTATTAATCTAATCTAAATTATAATTTCTTTTAAACTCTTTGACTTGAAAGTATTAATTTGTTTACTTGAAAGTATTGATCTATTCTCAGCCCGCAGGCTGGCCCAAGGCTAAGCCCGGCACGACTTGCATGACTGGGCTTTATGGGTCGTGTTGGCTTGCATATTTTCTAAGCTGGTCTTGTCTGGGTCGACACGAGTAGTGTACGAGCTTGGGTCGGCTCGACACGTAAGCTTTGATGGGCTTCAATTTTATTAGCCGGGCCAGCCTGGCCCGACCAATTTGTCATCTTTTATAAACACAACATCTTGACTTCTTACAAGTTTCTTCTACATTGGATCATAAAACTTGTAGATAAACTCTTCTTCGCCATAACCGAGAAATACACACTGTCTTGTCTTGACATCAAGCTTAGATCTCTCATTTTTAGGAATTCGTACAAAAACGTTGCATCTAAAAACAAGCAAATGATTATAAGTAACATTCTTTCATAACCAAACTCTATTTGGAACATCAAAGTTTAAAGGAACACATGGTGTGAGACTCAATACATGTACCGCAGTATTTAAAGCCTCATTCCAAAATGATCTTGAGAAATATGGATGTAAAAATAAATATCTCACTCTTTCAACTAATGTTCTATTCATTAATATGTATCTCACTCTTAGCTGTCCCATTTAACTAAGGTGTCTTAAGATGTGTCTTTTGATGGCGAATTCTATATTGTCTACAATATTCATCTGAAGGTCTAGAATACTAATAGCCGTTATTAGTTCTGATGTATTTCAACTTCTTCTCAGTTTGTCTCTTAACTAAAGCTTGAAATTGTTTAAACACATCTAACACTTGGTATTTTGTTTTCAAGGTGTAGACTCACAACTCCATTGAATGATCATCTATAAAGGTCATAAAATAGATAGCATCACCAAATGTTTTTGTATTCATAGAACCATAAACATCATAATGCACTAGATCAAGTGTACCTGATTTTCTTTAAGAAAATGATGTCTTGAAAGCAACCTTGGTTTGCTTCATTGCCAAGCAATGAACACATTTTTTTAAGGATGTATTTTTCATTCCTAAAAGAATATGCTTCTTGGCCAAAACCATCAAACCCTTCTCACTTATGTGACTAAATCTTTTATACCATAACTCAATTGTAAAATCTTTTATGCCATAACTCAATTGTACCATCATTTTCCATTGTATTATTAATTGAGTCTGAAACCTTCGCCTGCATAAAGTACATTGAAGAACACTTCTTTCCCGTAGACACAATTATAGAACCTTTAGTAAGCTTCCAATGCATAAATTAAATTGCAAGGAATATCATAAATATGCTTGACATTTTTCAAAATAAACGTTATGTCATTATTGTTCTCCATGCATACATCTCCTAAGCCAATGTCTTTAGTTGAGCCATCATTTCCCATCTTAACATCTTTAAAGTCATTAGATGTATAAGATGTAAAGATTTCTCTTCGTGATGTAGCATGAATAGAGGCATAACTATCATCACTCAACTGGTCTCATGACATGCAAAATTGACAACATCATTATACATAATAAGGAAGTCATTTGTAATGGTAGCAACTATGTCATCATCACTCATCTTTTCCTTTCCCTTATCTTTCTTGTTGTCTCTCTTGAGTTGTCGAAAATACTTTTTTACATGCACCTTTAGACCACAATGATAACACATAACATTGGTGAACATATTAGTCTTGCTTTTGCTTCTATCTCTATTCTTCGGATCTTTACTCTTACCACTCTCTCTATTTTTTGCAACTATGATATATAACTATGAAGAACCTTGTGACTTTCTTCTATCTTCTTCATAAAAAACTATATTCTTGGCTAACTCTATAGTGATAATACTTTCTGGGGCTGAGTTAGATAATGACGTTTTAAACGTTTCCCACGATCTCGGTAATGTACCAAGAAGTCATAATCCTTGCACCTTAACTTAAAATTTGATATTCGTTCTAGCCAACTGATTAATAATTTTCTGAAATTTTCAAATGTTCTATTATCAAAGTTTCAACTCGAGATTTTGAACTCATCATCTGCTTTATTAAAAATAATTTATTGTTGTTGATATTACTAGTATATAACTCTTCAAGCTTGTTCCAAAAAGAACATGCATGTGTTTCTCCATAATATGGTTACAAACATTATCATTTATCTACTGTTTGATATACCCACATACCTGACGATGAATTACCTCTCATTCTTCTTCAGTTTTATTCTTGGATTTTTCAGTCATAAATATCGGTAAATAATAATCTTTCACGTATAAAAGGTATTTCATTTTTCCTTTCCATGTATGATAATTGGACCTATTCAAACTAATCATTATATTTGTATTAGCTTCCATTATTCAACACATGACACAAGGTTAATATAACCTAAGCTTTGATACCACTTTGTTGGGAAAATCCACCACAAATTCCCTCTCTTGTGTGAATCTAATAGAAAACAATCAAATAGAACAATTATATGCACAATATATTAACACACTATCAAGTAATAATATCCATCACCAAATCACAATAACACAGACAATTTTTAACATAGAAAACCTCCCTAATGTGAGGAATAAAAATCATGGGATCATAATTCACTCAAAAACTTTACTATAATCAAATAATAGGAATACACAATCTCTCTCTAGTTAAAACTAGAGGCATAAATCTAAAATAATATCAAGACTAACTAACCTTGGTTAAGAAACAATTTCTACAAAGAAATTGAGAGAAAATTGGAGAAATCTCACCAAACTGGTGACCAAAACAATAACTCAATAAATGTTGACAGCGGGTTTTAAATCCGATCTCCGTCATTCAAAATGTAGCTCTACAACTTCTGAATAAGTTGTGAAAATTAAAGGTGATCTAACATTTGGAGAAGTTGGAATGAACTTTTTAACGGAATTAGTCAAATTTTTTTTCTTCTCTTCATTTCTACCTCCCTGTATTGTTTATTTATTTATTTTTTACTCTAATTGCAAAACAAAGAAAAATCCCTTTTAGTGTTAGGGTTTAACCCAATTTGGGTTTAAGTGATTGGGTCTCCTTCAAATATGAGAAAACTAGCCTAACAAGTGGTTTAGGCGTAAGTGTTTTTTTACAGTACATTTTGTTGATGATAATTGGGATTAGAAGAGGCAAATTATCAATTTTCTAATATAGTAGTTTTGGTTATGCGAGCTTCATTGAAATCTTGAAATATTCAAGTTTTCTCTAGCATGTCGACAACAATATATACTCTATAGTTACCATTGTAAGAGTTATTGAAGAAATGAACATATGGATTAATAAACGAGGTTTGATTCTTTCATTGAGCAATTGTTTGATGATTGTGCCTTAAAGGATATTCTTAATACTTATCTCCAAGAAATAGCAAGTTGAAACAGAGAATACTGAACAAATATATAATGAACAAATATTTTGTATAGTGCGACTAATGAATCAATGTCTAAGTAATACAATATATAGTTGTTTTTGGCAAAAGAACTTTTTTATTTTTTTGTACATCGATGAGATGGCCTATACAAATATCTATAATAGTCCATTGTACTAGGTTAGCTTTAACAACAATGTTGTTGTTTGTTGTGTATTCAGCTTGGCAGATAATTGAGCAATGTCAGTTCTGCTGGCAATCGAGGTCACAAGCAAGGCTAAGCTGGCTTGTTCTTCATTCCGAAGCTGAGAGGCATCATCTCTAACATAACAAACTGGGCATGTAACTAAATTACTGGGATAAGGCATTTTGATTATGTCTATTATATGGTAGCGAATGAAGAGAAGTTTCAAACTGCAATAAATAATAAAGTGAAGTTAAAAAGTTACCTCTTGAGTGTTTTCTTTATTGTACTACTGAATTTGTAGTGAATTTCAAAGTAGCATTGTTTTGAGCTAGTGCAAATAGATCCTAAGTTTAAATCAATAAATCTGACAAAGGATGGAAGAGACAACTGCCATACACGATCGTATGCTAGCATTATACCAAGTTTCTTACAATATTTCAGCGAACAAATTCACCACTGCAAATGTGTACTTCCCAAAGTTTTGTGACATTTATACGAAATTGCTTCCGTGGGAGAAACATAAAAATTATCATGTTTGAAAGATAACGCAGCATGTAAGAGGGAATTTTAACGCAGCATGTAAGAGGGAATTTTTTAGACAAATTCTGAAGGAATTCTTAACTAGCTTTAGCAATTGAGATAGTTCTTGACCCACATTTCAAAATGAATATTGTACAACTCTGGTACAATTAGATTTATAACAATGATGCCAAAAACAAAACTTAAGAAAACCATTGATCATTTTGTCTGTGTTTATGAAGAGTATGTAAAAGGCTCTGGCAATTAAGCATCATCCTCTTCTGAGTCTGGTGATGCTAATTCTTTAGCTTCATGTAAAATGTTAGATGCCATGAAAAGACCATGCACATTGATACACGAGTTTGTTACCTCACCAAAATCATAACTTAAACAATATTTAGAAGAGCTTAAATTTCCATCGGATGACGACGATGCTACAACTTTAAAGTTATACACCCAAATATAGAGTTTCTCAAGTAATAAAAGTTTGAGAGTCTGAGTGTCGATCTACATGGAATTAGTTATACAAATCTACTACAAGTCCAATTATCCAAGTGTTATGAGAATTGTGTAGATGAATTGGTTCTTATAATAAAATTTCAATATTATTAAATAGTAAAGTATTGAGATCCACTTTGAAGAAATTTGTAGAAATTATTTTTTATCATTTTTAATAACTCAATTAAGAATCAATTAAAGAGTGATCTTAATTGGAGGAAAACATTTAAGCACATTAAAATACCACTTTAAGAAAAATGTTAGAAAATAAAAAATTAACCTTTAAATTGATTTGTAAAAAACTATAATTTATCTTACTCTTGAGATGTAGAAAATAACAATTATTCAATGCACCATTTGTTAATAATAAATCGAACTCTCTAACAAATTAAAATATTTTTGAGAAATAGAATTAACTCTATTGAAAGATTTTATATTTAAGAATAACTCAAAAAAATAAAGGAATGAAAACTACAAACTCAATAAAAATCACCCTAACTCTACTTACAAATTTAGAAATACATTGTAAGAAAAAGAAATAAGATAAATAAATGAATATGTTAAAAGATATCAGCTCCCATGATGTCTAATACAAACACTTATAGGAAAGCACAAATGATAAATGTCAAAGAAGTTAGCTAAGGTTAGGTAAGTATTGGAAAATTTTCTTTCACACACATTTGAATTTGTTGGCTAATTCTTCTGTAGTATATTTAAAATATAGCTCTAATCGAAACACAAAAGTTGTAGATATTTATCTTAGCTCTCTATACCCTCTTCATTCGTTGTATTTGAATTTATATATTGGAAGATACGATCCAAATACTGAGACATGTCAAGCTGAACCGTGGCTATATTTTAGTTTTGTTGAAGCGCATTTTGACCACCGAAA
Organism: Cedrela odorata; assembly: GCA_035584115.1. Classification (NCBI taxonomy): domain Eukaryota; kingdom Viridiplantae; phylum Streptophyta; class Magnoliopsida; order Sapindales; family Meliaceae; genus Cedrela; species Cedrela odorata. The sequence continues at coordinate 1,590 of JAXCLQ010034704.1, read as the reverse complement.
CGCTTGAACTGGTCAGACTTTTGGCTTACAATATTATGAAAGGATAAGAAAGATTCAAAATAATAGTTTGCTTAATTTGTAGAGAAAAAAATTAAAAATTTAAAAAACATATTTGAAAAGTTTATTTCCTACGAAGTACTGAAAATTCTGTGGAGTTACCGCTTAACTTAAGATATCACAGAAATCTTTGCAGCAATTAATGCAACAAAAGAGGAAACATTCCGATCATTTTCTGCATCAATTTTTTTTTTTTTTTTACTTTTAAGAATTTTGACTAATATTGGCACAATTTTTAAAAAACCAGGAAGCAAACTAAAACCCATAAAATCAAATCAAATCGATCAGCTTAGTCATTCGGTTTGGTTCGACCTGTTCTCCTTTTATGCATATTTATAGAAAAATATATCATCTTTTCTCAGTATTGGTACAATTTTAGTTAGCATTGAAAAAATTTGTCTTCCTCTCTCAAGTTGGAGTGAAATTTATTTTAAACTTTCAATTTGTCGAGACATATTGTGAATCTTTGATATTAATACTATAAAAGAGAAAACAAATTCCTTTTTTGTTTTTGTATAAAACAAAATTTTCTAACTTTTAAGGATTTTAGCCCATAATGGTAGAATTTTAAAGAACCAATAATCAAATTGAAACTCCTAAAATAAAACAAAGTTAATCGTTTCGATTAATTTTATTCGGCTTGTCTTTTGCCCACTCCTACGACAAATATCAAATCTGCATGCAGATAAAAATATACTATTATATAAATTAAATTTCAAATTTAACATTAAACGTATTAGATTTTATTTAGAGTCTTTAATTAAAATTTTTATTTTTTTTATATTAAAATTATTAAGTTTGAACTCTAACATTAGTTTGAATGATTTAAAAATTATATAAATTTTGTGTTAGTGTGTTTAACATTAGGTATATTTATATCTCGTAGATGTGTATTTATTGGTGGTGGCATGGAACGTTAATTTTCTGTATGCCAATGCATAGCTGATAGCCATGCAATGTCGACAAATGAGACCCAAATTTAGATTTTAAAGTTCAAAGACAATGCCAAATTGAAGTTCTATAATATTTTTTTGGTAGCTAAACCGGTAAAGCTTGCCCAATTGATAAAATTTTGTAAGGCAAAAAAGTATTACTATTTTGCTTATGGGTATTATCACAACTCCAACTCCATCGAACGCTAGTAGTTGAAATTTATATTTTATGTTCATTTCTTCAAAATACATTTTGATTTGTGATATTAAATAAATAATGCCCCGTTCTTTGTATTTGGGAAAGACATCATCCTAACAAACACACAATTAGAATGATTCAAATAAAGGTAGTATTATTTTAATTGAAATTTGAATTAGTCTAAAATATATATATATATATATATTAATTGTTTTTTTTATCTAAAATTTAAAAATAAGTATTTAATTGTTTGTTTTTTCAAATAAAAAACATTAGAAAATCAATACTTTTAGTACCCTTATTTAAAATGCTCGATAACATCTTCAAAAAAATATATAAATAAAATAATACTAATTTATACGCAAACAAAAACTATGTTAAATGTGAGTTTTGTTATAATTG
>JAXCLQ010034683.1:0-24421 GCA_035584115.1 Cedrela odorata | reverse complement strand
AAAGGTTTTTTTTATAAAATTCTAACTAATAAGGTATATTACGAAAATCATAGAAATTTGTTCATATTAAATTTGAATTTAATTTTGAATATGATAAACTGGACATTCAAAGGACTGTATTAAAACATATGTTTAAATCGGATAAACATATATCTCTTTGAATGTGAGTTAAGCTTTTCTTTCAAGTTCTTTATATAAACTTGAGATTTAGAATTTATCAAGAGTGATTTTGTGGCGTTCTCTTTCAGAATATTGTTAGTCAGTTGCTTAATAGGGAATCTTGGGTTAATGGTTAACTTTTCAACTTTGGTTTGGCTATTCAAGGTTCTATCCACTTTTTTTTTTCCAGGTTTTCAAAGTGTCACCCTTTGGAGGTTTGCGTCATTCTGTGAATTACCATTAAAAACCATACACATGGTTAGTTGATTTAGTTTCCATATTTAGATCATAATTTTTGGCTCAATTATTAGATTAATACAATTTAAAATATTCTGAAAAGAAGACTCAATGATTTGCATCTTTGTAATTCATTAGGTTGTTAAGATTTCGATTGTCATTAGGATTTATAATTTGTCTAATGTTCATAAAGGTTTTTTTTATAAAATTCTAACTAATAAGGTATATTACGAAAATCATAGAAATTTGTTCATATTAAATTTGAACTTAATTTTGAATATGATAAACTGGACATTCAAAGGACTGTATTAAAACTTATGTTTAAATCGGATAAACATAAGATATTTAATGATATTTTGACTTTGAATCTAATACTTTAAAATTTTATGGTTTCAGCAAATAACATATTTTACACAATTGTTTTGACATAGCTATATATTTCCAAATATTATAACTTTGTATGCTAGTTTGGATATATATCTAGTGTAATTGCTAAAAGCTTGATGATTTTATAAGTTAAGAATGATTTGTTATTGTTAGGGTTTACAGAATTGGCATTTTCTGGAAACACATTTTTGTTTGTTACACGTTTTTATTGCAACAAAACTATGTGTGTTACTATTTATCTAGGTTTTAATTTTCGCATAAAGAATTCCAAGTTTACTAGTTATTTCAAGCTAAGTTGGATTTCAAGCATAACTATAAAACTTTTGTGGCAATTCTATAACTTAAAAGAAAGAATTATTATTGGAAAATAAGTTTTTTATTTATGAGAGAGTCCTAACTATTTAGAAAGATCCTTTCCTTTTTGGATTAGGAAACAAAATTCACATTAAACAAGGTTTAGAATTTTCTATATATATGAAATTTATTCTTATTGTACAACAGCCTTTGCGAACGCCAAAAAGAGAAAGACTACCTTGAGTTTTTGTTTTCCTCCTCTTCTTTTTATTTTTCATGTTATTCATGTTTTTCTTAGTGCCTTAAAGTGAAAACAATTTGTGAAAATTAAGAGCATGTAATTTCTAGTTTCATAAACTTAGAGAGTGCTCTCTTAAGTGTGGGTAAAACGTATGTATTCTCTAAGACAAAGATTTGTACTCATTGAAGGGAGTTCAATGGCATCTAATAAGGGAATCTTGCTTAATTAAATCGAAGGGATTTCAAGGTGTCAACACAAAGGAATCTCGCTAAACAAGGCCACCAAGAAAGATTCAACACAGCTGTGACAATAATAATAGGGAATCTTTATTTTGTATAAGTCTATTGGTGTTTTTAATCGTCTTAGTGAATTATTTTCTCTAGGTGTCGCCTTGTGGATGTAAGATTGTGAAATCCAAACCATGTTAATAATGGTTGCTTCCTTTATATTTACTTGTTTGTGTTTTGTTAATTTAATTAGTTGGTAAATACTTTCTAAGACTAATTTATCAAATTGTATCAAAGTAGGTCACTAATTTATTTAGTTGGATTTTGGTGTTTTTGATTCGTTTTTGTAGGTATAGACTCTCAAAGAGAATGATGATCAATATCTCGACCACCACTACTTGATGGCATGAATTATTCATATTGGAAAGAATGAGTAGTTTTATCAGGGTAATTGATGAGAGGGAATGGCGCTCTGTTGTGCATAGCTGGAAACCTCCCACTATGACCGATGACAAGAATGAAAAGGTTATAAAACCTAAAGAAACTTGGATAAGCTTTAAGGATAGTTTGTCAAATCACAACTTTAAGGCTCTAAATGCAATTTTCAATATTATAGACTTGAATCAATTCAAGTTGATTTCAACTTGTGAATTCGCTAAGAAAGCGTGGGATAATCTTTAAGTTACCCATGAGGGAACATCAGTGATGAAGCATTTTAAACTTTAAATGGTTGCTTTTAGATTTGAAAATCTTAAAATAGAGGATGATGAATTGCTTATTGATTTTAGTTCTAAATTAAATGATATTGCTAATGAATCTTTAGAATTAGGTGAGGAATATTTAAAAATCAAGCTTGTAAGGAAAATATTATGGTCTCTTTTAAAAAAGTTTCAAGCAAAAGTCACGGCCATTGAAGAAAGCAAACATATTGATTCAATTAAGGTTGAATAATTAATGGGTTCTCTTAGAACTTTTGAGATGAATCTGAAGCAACAAAAGAAGGAAAAACATTTAGCCTTTCAAGCCAAAGCAAAGAATGTTGAAGATGAAGAAGAAGCGAATATTGACTATTTTGAAGCAATTGACTTTCTCATTAAGAGTTCTAATAAAATTCTGAAAAGAATGGGACAGAAAAATAAGAAAACTTCAAGAATTCTTTCAAATGATAAGTCTCTTGTCAATTACTTTGAAAATAATGAAAAAAAAGGTATTTGTTATAGGGAATACGAAGGTTTTAGACATATACAAGCCAAATATACAAATACACACAAGAAGAAATCAATGGCCATGGATGTCATCTATAGTAATAATGAATCGGAAGAGGAAATATTAAATAATTTAAGTAATTACATTACTTTTAATGTATACTCATGTTTTGGAAAAGATGAAAAAGTACAGGTATCCTATTCTATTATAACATAATCAACAGATGTTCATTACAACGAAACAAAAAAAAATTAATAACTGACTTAGAACTTGGTCTAAGTGAAACTAATTTTGATGAAAGTGATGAAAATGATGACTTAAACATGGATACTATACAAGCCTCTTAAAAAGTGATGTTCAACAAGTTGGTAGTCTCTTAAAAGAAAAAATCGAAACAAAGAGAATGATGAACACAATAGAAACCATCATCATTGAGAAAGATAAAAGGATTAGTGAAGTTGAATAGGAGCTTGAATATACTTAGAAATTCTTGAAGATGTTAAACTCAGGTGTGTTTAAACTTGACCATATTTTGACCTTAAGGAAACATTGTAGCGATCATCAAAGACTTAGGTATATTGGTCAAAAACCATTCTGTTCCAAAACAGTGTTTGTTAAGGCTTCACCTAGTAATTTCAGACTTTCTAGCATGAGTAAAGGTAAGGTTTTGATCATCAACCATATGGTTTCAAAAGTAAGACCAAAAAGTTTATTCCTACATGTCATTTTTTGCAACTTGAAAGGTCACTTTCAACCCAATTGTTTTCAATTTATGAAATTCTTGCGGAATAACATGAAATCTAATTCTAAGAATGTTCCTAGACTTAGAAAAATGTGGGTAAAGAAATCATAAATTAATTGTCTTGTTGCTTATACATTGCTAAAAGTGTGTACTACTAACTTTAGGTAATTTGACAGTAGATATTCTAAGCATATGACAGGAAACCGAGAGAACTTAATGGATTATGAAAAATGTTCTGAAAGACATGTGATATTTGGTATAGCACTAAAGAATGAATCATGGGAATACGGACACTTAATGTTGAAAGATTTTCGAAACTGAAAAATGTATTTCATGTTAAGAATTTTAAGGTGAATTTAATTAGTATTAGTCAAATTTGTAATGATGGCCTTTGTGTAAATTTTACACAAGAAAAATGTCAAGTGCTTAATAAATTTAAAAATTTTGTTTTGGAAAGAACTAGATCATCTAATGATTGTTCTATTTTGACACATTCATTCACCTGTCACAAAATATATATTGATAACATAGAAATATAGCATCAAAAACTTGGGAATTTAAATTGTAAGAATCTAACCAAATTTGTGAATATAGGTGTTGTTTGTGGCATTTCAAAACTCAACTAAAAGCAACATAGAGTTTGTGGTTTGTGTCAACTTGAAAAGTAACTCAAATCCAAACACAAAGAAGGTCGACATACTATTACATCTAAGGTACTCAAATTGCTTTACATTGATCTCATAAGCCCTATTCAGGTAGAAAGCATGAGAGGAACATATTATTCGCAAGAGGAAGAAGTCATAAGTATCATTAATAAGAGTAAAGATCAGATTCAGACTGAAAATAAAGATGCTAAAAATACCAAAAAATTTGGCTCCTAGTTTGTTGTGACAAAAATTAAAGATGTTGTTGCGACAAAAATTTTAAAATAAAATGAAATCGATAATGAATTCAAATCAGAAAGTTGTTGTGCATAATTGTTGTGGATGAAACAAATGCTTAAGAATTACAGTATTGTATAAGATCTTCTAACTTTTTATTGTGATAATTTGAGTGCAATAAATATTTTTGAGAAACCTATGCAACATTATGTTGGTGTAGTATACCCTAGAAACCATTCATATTGTCGGTTTCAGGATACTTTGTATTGAATCACTGTATATTATGTATTATACATTATAATAATATAGAAATTGTTTCTAATTCATATGTGTATACTGCTTTTTATTTCTAATCATACTAATGAATAAAGTATACATATGAATTGCCCAAATAATATGTTTATTTAAACTATTTCCTATATAAGTGGTATAGACCGAGCATTGATATTGTAAAGTAAGCACACAAAATACCTCCAATGAATATTATGAGATGATATTAGTGTGGGTGACAATAAAAGTCATGTTATTAGGGCATTAGTGTGGATTAATAGTTAGAAAACTATTTTTGAAATATGATCAAAGAAATAATGAATTACATGGAATGTATATAGTCAATGATTCACATTTGATTGTAATAGTGTGTGAAATGTCATAATCGACATTCGATATAGATGCACATTGTAATGCCCACAATTTTAAAAATTTTTAACTGTAGCATCCACAATATTTAAGAAATTTAATAGAATAATTTGATATATATGTTTAATTAAAATTTCATGTAATTTAGAATTTTTGGGTGAATTCTAAAAATTTGTCTGGACCAAAAATTAATTTCATACAGTTGAGTTACAAGTGGATTTTGAATGAAGGAAATAATGCTTGGATTAATTTTGGACTTTTAATTGATACAAAAAAAAAATTTTCAAAGTTTTGAGTTATTTTTAAAATTTTAAAAAGAATAGGGGTCTTAATGATATTTTAGGTATCAAAATAAAGGAAAATTTGTCATTTTCCCGATTCATTTCTTTTTTCTTCCAGTAACCACCGAAGCCCTTTTCCGTCTCTCTCCCTTTCTCAAATTTCAGCCAAATCACTTTAAATTCGAGTAGTTTTCTTTTAAATTTCAATTATCAATAAGTTTATTAATGCGTTAGAAACTTGAATTTTAGATTTTGAGCATGAATTGAATTTTAAGTTATTATTTATCCAAGAAATTTACACTTGATTTTGTGTATAAAATATTAGATTGTATTAAATTAGAGTAAAAAATATAATATTGAGTTGATTTTGCATTGTTTGAAGTGTTTATTGGAAGAAATTTGGGTTCTCTAAGGTGAATAGTAATTTTAAATATGCTACAGTAAATATGAATTAGCTACAGTATTTTTAATTTAAACAGTAAGTGTTTGTTATAGTATTTTATTCTGAACAATAACTGTTTGTTACAGTATCTTTAATCTAAACTGTCACGCCCCCGCCTGTGGAGTCCACACATGACAATCACCATAGACCTTTGAGACACATTCTTAACCTTTGAATATGTCCCTCAAGCTTGTACGGCTGCTTGGATACATGTTCTTTGTATAATCATTCGTATAATCTTGTCTCTTCGAGACATTTTCAACTCAATTTACAAATACATACAAGTTACATATCTAATTTCATTGGTTTACATCCATAAATAAATATTTACAAAAGTTTCTCAAACAAACCCAGTGGACTATCTTAAACAACTAATGAGTCGAGAATAAAACCAATACCTGAGGACTTTACACCTCTGAATGTTCACCACCATCTTGTAATGTTCTTTGCTTCGCTTGATTTCCTGTAACTGGAAGGTGAGGGGGGGTAAGTATATGGGGATATACTCTATGACTGGATAAATATATATATATATTTTAAAAATCATTTATAAATGCATATAAATTAATTTATTATAATAAAATCATATCCTGTTATTTAAAATCAACGGCTGGCTCCCTTTCTCGGCAGTTAACTTGGCCATTGTAACTCCGAGACCGTCAGTGGATTTTATAAAAGGATAAACAATGCTCATTTTAATAAAAAAAAAAATTAAATACGAATGCATGCTAGTTATTTAAAAATTGGCCTACCACTGACGTTGACCTCGAGTAGTCATATGGTGATACTCATGACTGTCTTCGTCAATCCCATAGGTGGCAACTCCATAACAACTACCCATATACCTGCCCCACCTGTGGCGCACTCACCTAGGCGGTCTCTCATAGTTTCATCCCTAGGCTACTTCCCTGTAGCCATAGTTATATATAATCCTAGCTCTCCCGGCCATATCACCAATACAATCCATATATATAACCAAAGACGAGATCATTTATAAGCATTTCTTTTTCAACAACGTTATAAAGCATACATTTTTAATATCAAACTTTGCCTCATAGCCGATCTCATATTTACATTTCTTGGCCTTATAGCCAAATGCATATGAAATTCATTTACAGGCCATTCATATTTCTATTAAATTAGTAATAATAGTAAAGCTATTTCTTATTTTATAAAACAATAAGTTTTATAACGCACTTTAAAAAGTGAAAACAATTAAAGATCCACTCACGAAAAAAGAGAGTGTCACCACTTCTACATTAATCCTCGCACCTAGTATGTTCCTCTCCCGAGTGTTCGGCGCCTAATATCACATATATATGACATCATGAATTTTGAGATTCCAAATAATTAATAGTTATGCATTAAACGTAATATTTGCTATCTTCGTGTCTAAAATTCCTTATTCTAACACATATAACTTTACGAGGCATTCTAATAAAGGCCATTTATTCGATTCCCAACAACAGAATCCTATGGCCGTAATTATTCTAAATTAAGCATTTTTTTATCTAAAATGGTTATACAGGTTCCGAGTATTATTTTATGCTTATTTCACATTATATAATTCCTAATATCCTTAATTAACACAATCGACATTTCTTATGTGAGATTAAACGGAAATCCTCAAGTAAATAGTAAAACTCATATTTCAATATACTTAAATTCTTAAAAATTGAACTTAAAATAGGTTTAAAGTGTTACCTGTAGATGTCCTTAAAACCCTTGCATTGTCGCTTAAATGGATAACCCTAAATTCCTTTGAAACTCTAGTTTTCCTTTCTTTCTTCCTTTTACTATTTCAGTCCAAAACGGCACCAGATTGACAGGGAAAGGATGAGTTATCACTTCGCTACATACATTTGCAAAAAAATGTAGAGGATTTGAGGAGATTCGGCCCAAAACCAAGAGAAAGAATGAGAGGGGTGTTTTTAGAGAGAGACAAGAGAATGAGCAAATGAGGAATCATTAGGGTCGAATTCCCCCTCTTGGGTATTTATAATAGAGGGTGGAAAGACCAAATTGCCCAACAAATTTTACCCTGATTTGCATCATGTATCGATAATTTTGGGTTGGGTATGATACCTTTGGTCTAGGTATCGATCCGTTCCTTAAAAATTCGATTATGAAAATTCATTCAATCTCGAGTATCGATATATTTACCTTTACGTATCAATCCTTCTCTTTTTAATGTATTGATACCTTTGTTGAAGGTATCGGTCTGATTTAACATATAATTAATTTCAAACTCTTTGTCTGGCTATGTATTGATATCTTTGATAAAAGTATCAATCTAGTTCATCTTGTAATTATTTTCGAACTCTCTATTTTGATTAATGTATCGATACTTTCATTCTAAATATTGATCCCTTCATGCTTAGAATAGATTTTGACATTTTCACTTCATTCCCTAATACCAATTTTGTTTACCTTTCAGGGGCTCATCCTCCGATCCCTCGCAAGGGCGCTGCCCCTTGACACCGCTCGCTAACTGGCTAGCGAGATCGCCGAATGCCTCAGCGTAGGGCAATATGCGAAAACTCAACTTATAAAAAATTTTAAATTATATTTTTAATCTTATTGTATTCTCGTTATTAAACTTGAATCTAAATTTACCTACACCTCGTTACTGTGACAATTAATCTTGTATAATACATGTGTGATAATGGATATCATTAAATACCTATTTTACCCCTTTATTCAAATAATAAGGTTTACATAAATAGTAAATATTTGCTACTGTATCTTTAATCTGAATAGTAACTATTTTGCTACAGTAAATCCGATATAAATAAAACTTGCTACAATACTTCGACATTATAAGTATTTTGCCACAGTTTAGATCAAAACCGTATTTGTTTGCTTAGGCGAAAATGTGTAAACTTAGGGTAGTCAGAAATGTAAATTAAAATAAGTTAGTCATGGGAATTCATTGTTGTAAATTGGGTAAATGACCTTAAATAATTAGCCTCGCAAAGTTATATGTATCAAATTAAGGAATTTTAGACCCGTTATTCTACGAATATTACATTTAAAACATTTATGTTGATTAATTGAATAATAGAATACATAATTTATGTATTTGTGGTATTAGGCTATGAGAATTCGGGGAAGGACCAAGTTAGGCGGGAGGATCATTAGTAGAAGTGGTTAACCTCCTCTTGTAGTGAGTAAATCGTGTATGCATTTTTACTATTTTTGAAATCATGCGATATTTGAGAATTTTTTATATTATGATGAAAATTGTGAATTTTAATATTGTGGTATGTCGACATTGGCTTTATGAAATAATTATTGAAAATTATGAATTTTAATGTTTGGTATACCAATATTGCATTTATGATATGAATAATGAACATGTTGTCAATGTGTAAAGTTATGAATGAAAAGGTATTTTATAGCTCTATTCGTTAGTTAATGTTTATTATAATCTAGCCGAGTCTCATGACAAATGCGAGAGTTGCGAGCTAGTAAGAACTCTTTTTAACGAGCAAAACGCATTTATGTTATAATCGATATAAAAATGTTCGCTTTAAGCGGAACAAGTGATCACGTTCTGAATTCGGGTTATAGTAGGTGCAGGTGACACTGACTTACTGAGCCATTCTGAAAATGTTTGTACTATGAATTGGTTTCTGTGTAAATGAAAATTTTGAAAATGTATTGATCTGTTTGAGTATTTTTATTCTATACCACATCGACATGTGCAAACTTGCATAGTTTACTTACTGAGATTATATCTCACTCTTTATTGTAAAAATTTTATTTTTCAAAGAATAATATATAGAAATGACAAATGATGCATGCAAGGTTAGTTAGGCATAAATGAAAATTTTGGTTATATGTGTAATTAATAGAGTAATTATAAGATTGAGAACTAGTTATATAGATAACTCTTTTTATGTGTAAGAAATTTAGAAATTGTAGACATTTAAGAATCATGTAATACTGATGTAGTTTTGTATGTGAATTTTGGAATATTAAGGCTAAGTCCTTTGTATGAAAATTATGCACAAAGGGTGTGACAAATGATATAATATTGAGTAGATATTTGGATTGTTGATGTAAATACGTTATAGATAAATGATGTAGTATTATGTACTCATGTTGATTGAGTAAGTATGGGAATGGGGTGTGACACACATCGTTTTTATGGTGTATGTGTACAGGATTAATCACATCTTGCATAAAAAATCGATTTGGTCATGTGTTGTTCATATTAAGATATGAATGACAGTCAATAGAGAATCCGTTGACTCGATATACAGAATTTTGAGTTTTCGTTGGCTCAATCCGGATTTGAGTTCCCAGTCAAGTATTGTTAAACATCTGAAACCCAAATCCCTAACTAGAGTACAATATAAGTTGCATAAAAGAGTTTCATAGTAACGAGTTCAGTGTGTGGTGATTGATAAATCGAAAGAATATTGAGTTTAGGGTTTTGACACCCATGTGCCCTAACTTAATCAGGATTAGACGAACGGAAGGATTTCACACACATGGAATGTACAATTGGTAACAAAAGAGGTTCAATAAAGATGTTCTTCATTGTGGTTTAGGGACTATGACATATTGTTAGATGTTAATCATAGTCGTTGAGCTTAAATAGTTTGAAATGGAGCTAAAAAGTTCGGTTTCGACTCATGGATAACATTATAATGAACCCAAAAGATCACTACCAATAACTTAAGCTTGTTCTTACATAGAGAGCGAGAATAATATTATTTGTAATAAAGCTAGCACTCTTAGTAATAATATTAGGCTGAAAACTGTAAACAATTTATACATTAAAATATTTAACGATTCTGAGAGTTTTATAAAATGTCCCAAATGTAATTTAAAGTAAATTATATTATTTCATTAATATAATAGGATATAAATGAAATTAAATGAAGTTTGTTAAAATAAGTTTAACTAACTTTAAAATATGCTCATCATTAAAATGTTTATTGAGAGCAAAATAATTATTTCACACTTTTACTATTACAAAACTTGTTGGACAAGCTTTGGGATGTGCTTGTCATTGATCAAAATTATAAGGGCCTTTTAGTAAAAGATGTGAGACAATATAAAAAGGTTATTTCTCTTTTTTTCATTATTATCAAAATAATCAAAAAATAAAAAAGGCTATCTTGGAGGCGTCATAGTTGTAGAACTTAAATCATCTTCATCCAAGACTTATGTAAGTGTTTAGTGTATTGATTTGATCATTTTATGAAAATAAAACCCTAATTGCATGGAAAGATTACATAAACTCTAAATTGATTCACCATTTCTAATCAACCTATCACATTCTAAGATAAAACATATTGATATTAAGCATCATTTCATTACTGGTTAACATAAATTTTGTCACACACTGGTAATTGGTATCATGACGGCATAGAAGTATGGATATCCTACCCCTATAAGCCTCAGACAAAACCTAAACATATAAATCTGTAATGCAGATAAATACAATCATATGCATGAACTCATAGACATATATTAAGGGCTCAATGCCTATCAATACCATGCCAAACATATACCATGATACTCATATACAAAAGAATATATGCACACATATTAATATGTACAGAAATATACAAAAGTCACACTTATAATATGTATACATTATTGGGCATTGTGCTCAATGTACAAAATAGACAAAAATATTAACTCCTAGGTAACTGCATAGAGAATTTAGAATCCCAATACTCTTCATGAACATCTCCTAGAATCCTCATATAGAAGTGAGTCTTGCAATCACTGGAAACTGTGGTGGGGTGAGTTTTGGAGAAAATTCAGTGAGTAGATATTGAAAGCATAGAAAAATGATAAAATTTAAGTAAATTCAGTTTTGACATAAAATATATTTTAATTTTAATTTAATTTCAGATATAAACCATACTAACAAGACATCCACTGCATGCTATTATAATTCCAAAATTATAGTTTCAAAGAGTCAAGTGAAAACAAAAAAGTATGCAGGGATGTGTACAAATTTCAGCTCATATATCATATCGACATTCACTATCTATTTCTCACATATACTGGTAACTCCACAAAACACAAATCAAAATGAGCTTTCAGAGCACATAAATTTCTCACTTTTTGTCTCTCGGCTATGATTAAGTAAAAAATTGAAATAATGGCTAAAACATAAGGCCAGAAACACTGAAATCCAAAATAAAACATAATAACAATGAATTGAGTCATAATCAAATCACATATCAAATCAAAACATCATTAAATAAGTCCCAATTAAAAACAATGATCGCTTCTTGACCTTCATATTATTATCTCAATAACTCCTCCATAACAATGTATATATGTATATCTCAAAGTAAATCTCATATTTCATATAAAGTTAAAGAATAAATATTCACTCACCGATATTGCCAAAAATCTAACAGAAATCGAATCACTGGGGGCTAGATGACTGCTCCTTCGGCATATTTATAACACATTTATACTAATTAGTAACACAATAATTGAAGTACATATACTTGAAAACTATGATATTAATATACGACGAGATTTTTTCCTTTTTTGAATTCTATTTTCTTCTACAATCCAAATGTAACGATTAATACTCGAGGTATCGATTATGCTTAACTCACTATTATTAACCAATTCTGTGCGATAACACATCATTTCAAAATCTAAATCAAGTGCGAACGTAGCTACCATTATTCATATTTTCTAATAAAATTTAATTTCATATAATCTAACAACTAATCGGTTTAATTATAGCCTAAACAAATATAATCGAAAAACTTTTTGTAATGAACAGTAATATTATTGAAAATTTATTTGAAATATGAAAATACAATAATAATGGTGATAGGAATCATAGCAAGGGGTCAATTTAACCCTAAGATGTATGAATAGTAGTTAATTACGAAAAGTCACAAATTATAAATAGTGACTCTACTCTCCTCCCAACTTAATCGTTAGTCAAATCGCTCAAATAAAGTGCCTAGAGTGTAGTCCGTGTTGAATACGTGTGATTAACAATAAGAAAAGATACTTTAATCAGTTATAAAATGAGTAATTTGGAGAAAATTGAAGAAAAATGAAAAAGGAAGAAAAATGGTACTCACAGGAAAAAAGAAAAGAAATGGGTTGTTTTTGCTTTCTGCCCGTCTCAAATACAAAATAAAATATGAATAAATGAGACTTTTAATGGATTATAAAATGAGTAATTTGGATAAATTTGAAGAAAAATGAAAACGAAAGAAAAATGCTGCTCACGAGAAGAAGAAGAAGAAATGAGCTGTTTTTGCTTTCTGCCCATTTCAAAGACAAATTAAAACATGAATAAATGACTCATTTGTCCTTGAAAAAATTAAAAATGAATAAAGAGAAATGAAATTGAAAAAGGTAAATATGTTATTTTCTCTTTTCTTATACATATGTTATGTTTCGGACTTTAATTCTCTCTCATCTGACCTCAAATTTGACTCAAATTTAATTCATATAAATTTTCTTTGCATTTTCTTTCGGTAGCAACAAATCTTTTATCAATCAAATTTTTTAATCAACGCCAATTTTCATTTGAAGGTTGAGTGCGTGAATAGAACCTTAAAGAGAAATTTTATAAACTTAACAAATTGTTATCAAATCTCTTTCAATAGCTAAGTAAACATTAATACAGAGTTATTAGCTCAATTTTCAACCCCCCGACATAAAATTTATAAAATAAAAAAATTATCCCTCATGTGTAAAATGACTAAAATGAACTTAGTTTAAATTTTAGGGTATTACAAACTTGCTGATATTTCTACCAAACCTCTTGATGTATCTAGATTTATCTTTTTGAATAAACCCTTATGCATATGTTTTTTGTAAGGTTTAAAATGTATTTTTGGTCTTTAGCTGAATTAGTCAAAAATGTGGGCAAGGGTTCAATTGATATTTCCCTAATTAATTTAAATTTGGGATTTTGGGTCTTTTCTCTCGATTATGAACTAACTAAACATCATTTTTGTCTTCTTTGTTTTTATTGCTTTGCATATTACAACAATCATTGCAAGGATAGATAACAATCCTTTGAAATTCAAGGCTGTTGAGCCTTTAAAAGCTGTTGTCGGCTAGTCTTTTTCGTCACTGGTTGATTTTTAGATTTGGTGCTCATGAAAGGCTATTAAACTTTTATTTTAACTTTACAATGCTGAAAAGCGAATTTGACGAAGCGACATAATATGCCTACACCACCTACCACATCACTTAAACTTGATGTTTTAGATTTAGACGATGATAATATTCTAACAAAACCTGAACCTCATGTGAACAAGGATTCAAATACTAGGTCAAAATCCAATTCTCCTGTGGCTACTCTTTCTATTCGAGATAAGAGAAAAGAGAAATAGACAAATCTATGAGCTTCATTAATGATCACCTTGCACTCAATTGCAATTACTAATTTGTCACCTATTTTGCACTACACTACAGTGTCACATGATCTTAGGCTGATGCTAATCTCCATCAAAAAAGGAAGACCATTTGATTTGGGTAAACATTTTTGTTTAATTGTTATTTCTCGTGTAGGCAAGAAAGTTTGTCTCTTGCACCAAAATTATGGGCAAGTCACCAAAGTTTCTTCAAGCTCGTGTACCTTCACAAATTGAAAAGGAGCTTAAGCGTACTATGATTGCTTCCACATATCAAGCTCCCTCGACATCAGATAAGTTGTGGCAAGAATATGTGAATACTGAGCTTTAGAAAATTAATGCTAAACAAGAGGCTATTCTTTAGCAACATGCCGAGACTATAAACATCTTATTCGCATTGAGAATTTCATGGTCACTTGAGCTTCGACAGCAGCTCCTGCCACTTCTACTCTAAATTAACAGCCTTTTACTAATATTTCATCTGTTGCAGCACCTCATGTTCCATCGGTTCCAATTGCCCCTGCCTCTACCTCTATTGCAACATCACAACTCCTTACTACTAACATACCAATATCAGGTTCAATTGGTTCTCCAATTCATGATTCTGATCCTATGATTATTGATCCTGATGTACCAGTTCAAGCACTACAGCCTCAAGCTTTTGATGTTCCACCTCTTCACTATACCAAAAAGAGTAAAACCATACCTTCTGCATCTTTGCAATGCTCCACGTGTACTCATTAGATTAATTGGTTCTTTATGAGGTAAGTGCATTATTATCCTTGACATTTGGATGTTTTCACAAACTTCAATTTATTTTTCAATTTGATGGACAGTTCGATATTCAAATTCTTGAGTAGTGTTTTTGTTAAATGCTTCTAACATTGATTTGATCTTGAATTATTATCCCTTGGTTATTATGTTTTATGCCAGATTCTTGCATTTCGATGTTTATTATTATTATTATTTTTAATTTTGGGCATCTACATCCTCTATTCTATTGTGGACATTTAATTTGGTTACCTATGTTGCTTTTGTGGCCATATTGTAACTTTGTTATGGTGTCAATTACTTTTATTGGTCTATTTGTACTTATTTTGGCTCTTTTTGGCAAAAAAGGGGAGTAGTATATATTGGGCAGGAGTAATGCAAAAACTGATGATATCTTTTTGTTATTTTATGTGATTATTACTTATTTCAATAATACTTGATGCTAACTTATGAGCAAAATGTTAGTTTGCTACATTTGTATTTGTTTTTGTTTTGAGTTGCGTATTTTTCAAATTAAGACATGATTATGGAGATATTTTACCAAGAGAATGCAAAAAGATGAGATTGTTAGAGTTTATAGAATTGGCATTTTCTAGAAACACATTTTTGTTTGTAACACATTTCTGTTGCAACAAAACTGGACATTTCACTGTTCATCTAGGTTTTAATCTTCACATAAAATGATCCAAGTTTATTAGTTACTTTAGGCAAAGTTGGACTTAAAGCATAATTAGAAAACTTTTATGGCAATTCTACAACTCAAAGAAAATAATTATTATTTGGAAACAAGTTTTTTATTTAGGATAGAATCCTTCCTATTTAGAAAAATCCTTTCTTTTTTTATTAGGAAACAAAACTCACATTAAACAAGGTTTAAAGCTTTCTATATATATATGTAATTTATTCTTATTGTGCAACAGCCTTTATAAACACCAAAAAGAAAAAGACTGTTGTGAGTTTTTGTTTTCCTTCTTTTCTTTTTATTGTCTAAATTGTTCATATTTTTCTTAGTGCCTTAAAGTAAAAACAACTTGGTGGAAATTATGAGTTTATAATATCTAGTTTCATAAGCTTAGAAAGTGTTCTTGTACTTGTTAAAGGGAGTTCAACAGCATCTAGGAAAGGGATCTTGTTGAATTAAGTCAAATGGATTTCGACTCATTAAGGCTAGGGTATTTCGTTGAACAAAGCTACCAAGGAAAATTTAACACAGCGACAATAATAATAAGAGGGAGTATTTAATTTGTATAAGTTCATTGGTAGTTGTAATCATTTATTTTCTTAGTGAATAGTTTTCTCTAGGCGTGGTCTTATGGATGTAGGATTAAAAAATTCAAACCACGTTAAAATCGTTAATGTCCTTTATATTTAGTTGTTGTGGGGTTTGTATATTTAATTAATTAGTAAAATTAATTAAAATTGGTAAATACTTACTAAATGAATTTATCAATTATAAATTTTTGAAATGTATAGGTTCATTATCGAAACCTGTTTGATATATTTTTTTTAAAGTTATAACACTGCAATTTTAATAGCCAATAGCTCTATATGTCAGCATAGTCTCTGTAATATTTTAAAGTATTTGGTTAAGGGAATTACTTAATAAAAATCAAAGAGTAATGACTAATTTGTTTTAGAATTGACTTTGATATACTTCAAGATTAAGAATTTAAGCTAATATAAGAAAATTTAGGGACTTTGGCTATTAAGGGTTATTTGAATGCTTTATAAGATATTTATTGATATTATTTTAGGACATGGATGGTTATATGTTATTGTTATTTGAGGATGCTTCGAGGTAAGTAAGATAGAGTTTTTATTTTAAAAGAATCACAATAAACATATGTATGTATGTGTGCACAAATTTATTAATAATAAGTTTGCATGTAAGTAAACAAGTCTTTTGTTTTAAATGAATCGCAATAAATATATGTATATATTTGTAATATGTTTGAAAAGTTATTTTTGATTATATTCAATGATGAAATTTTTGATGTATGTAAGAATGTGTGTGATGACATCTATTAGGTGTGCATTAGCACTAAGTAAAAAAAACATGCAATATGATTTCATTGAAGAGAAAATGGTTTGTAACAAGTGATTTTGTTACGAAAATAAATTTTGTGTTATCTTGGGTACTTGAATTTGTTACTTGCTTAATAGGCATACTATGTGAATATGTGTGACCTTACCTTCGAGATTGGTATATGTGAAAGTGTTGTTTTTCCCTATGGATATGTATACATGATATGTGAGTAGAAAAGTCTTATTAAGTGGTAATTAACTAAATGTAATCTAAACAAAAGTTTGAAAAGATGTTTCAAAAAAATGTTTTAAAGTTTAGTAGACTTTGTTTGTGAAGCTTTAAATGAATCAAATTTTCGTTAATATATTTTGATCCACCATATACATATTTTAGTTTATATGTTCCTACTATAATGTTCAAACTCCTCTCGATTATGGGAAAGTTCATAAGGTAACACTAGCCAAATATTTTTTTGAAGAAGAAAGAATTGCTTTCAAAAGAAAGAAAATATTTTATAGTTCGTGACTTTGAACTCATTTGTTCAAGCATAAATTGTGAATTTATATGTTTGATAAAGATATTTTGTTTTTGAAAGTTGAAAAACTAGTTTACTTGATCTCTTGTCGCTCACTAGAACCAATTCTGTCATATGGTTCAAGGATATGATTCTTAGTACATATATATTTCTGTAATTAATTATAAATCTGTTTACGATTAATAAATTGGCTTTTATATTATTTTACATATTTAGTTGTTGATTTATATTATATATAATGCAGAATGAGATTATGTGATGTATTATAATGTCAAGACTCTATCTGGAAAGAGTTTAGATATGAGTACAGAGTCTCTGATTTAAATATATCTAAATCAGTTCCAGTTGAGGTAATGTCATATAGGACTATGATATTGCATAACTGATATGTTTGATGTTCCAAGGATTAATATTGCATACTAATAGTTGAGTGACAAGTCTCATGTCACAAAAGCATAAACATAGGTAATACTTTGGTAAACATGTTACTAAATATGACCAAACGTGATGAATCACATGGGTAGTTATTCACAGTCAATGATACATCACACAACCGTCTTAATGTACCACTAGTCCTTTGACCTGATGTATCACAGCTACCCTTCACACTAAGGCATATCGTTCACTTATGTATATAGCATCTGGTTTGTCATGCCTGGTGAAAAAAGCTTGCTGGCAATGAGTTTTAATGTATGAGAATAAGTGATAACCAAAATGGAATATGTTTTCTCAAATATTAGAGCTTGAAATCCTAGGTAGAACTGTCATACGCAAGAATCAAGTTTTTGGCTAAAACATGTGTGTTCAAAAAAGTGTTTTGCAGATATACGAATCTTGTGTATACTTGAGGTTCTAATTCTATGATTGAATTAAAGGTTTGACGATACCATAACCAACACTCGATTGGGAGTCATCAACAGAGAGACTTTACTATATGCACATACAACTATAC
The DNA here is from genome assembly GCA_035584115.1 of Cedrela odorata. Classification (NCBI taxonomy): domain Eukaryota; kingdom Viridiplantae; phylum Streptophyta; class Magnoliopsida; order Sapindales; family Meliaceae; genus Cedrela; species Cedrela odorata. The sequence continues at coordinate 6,026 of JAXCLQ010034683.1, read as the reverse complement.
TGGTTTATCCGGTATGTTCATTCATTTATGTCTGAGGGTCATGATATCATGCTAGAGGTCACTCATGATCATTGGGAACTTTGTTTACAAGGACTTATACCAAAGAGATATGAAAGAGTTTGTATTTATCCATATCTAACTCACAGTGAACCCAAGATGCCACACACATTAATCGGTTACTTGATAATGATGGTTATTGTTATTATAAAATAATAATTAAGTTAGTTAATAATATTGTTCTTATACTTTAATCAGATAGTAATTTAATTATTTATTATAAAGAATAAATTTTTCAGCTAAGACGCACTAACACCCGTATGCGTGAAAAATATTTTGGTTATTTATAGGATAACGTAAATATAATTTTCGGATATATATAATATTGAAAAATGATATAAGATATATCAATATTAATACTAAATAAGTTTATTTATTATTGATTATATAATTGTTATTTAATCAAATAGTTCCTTAGTTAACAAGTGACACAATGTAATATTGTCGAATGTCAAACTTTTAATTAAATTTTGTCCATTCATTTTGAATCAATGGTTGATATTTAATTCTTTAATTTTGATTAAAGAAATCATTAAAAGAAAATATAATTTTCATATATTCATATAATATTAAATATATAAGCAATGATTACATATATATTATACAATAATCATTAAGTTAGTTAATAGTATTATTCTGATACTGTGATCGAATAGCAATTTAATTATTTATTGTAAAGAATGGCTAAGACGCTCTAATACCCGTATACGTGGAAAATGTTTTGGTTATTTATATGATAACGTAAATATGATTTACAGATATATATATATATATATATAATATTGAAAAATGATATAAGATATATCGATATTAATGACTAAATATGTTTATTTATTATTGATTATATAATTGTTATTTAATCAAATGGTTCCTTAGTTGACAAGTGGCACAATATGATATTGTCAAATGTCAAACTTTTAATTAAATTTTGTCCATTCATTTTGAATCAATTGTTGAGATTTAATTCTTTAATTTTGATTAAAGAAATCATTAAAAGAAAATATAATTTTCATATATTCATATAATATTAAATATATGAGCAATGATTATATATATAATATTATTATTATAATAATGATATATATATATATATCCTTAATGTATTAATAAGATTAATATATTATAATGTTACATTAATTTAATTAATGTTCATTGCATGACTTTTGGAATCCATCTTAGATTGTTTAACACTTGGCATAATTTTACTAATTTGATGAATGAAATGCATGTGTATGTTATACGTATCATACATAACGTATGGATGGATTGAAATCAATTTGATTTGATTCATTTTTGGGAATTAAATTAAGAGAAGACTTAAGAGCTAAGTATTGGACTTCAGCTTCTTCTTCTTTTTCCCCTTCTCCCGTAAGCATTAATTGAATTTGTAGCTTGCTTGTGCTTGTTTTGAACAAAACCTAAGGAATAAAGAAAAATAAAGAGAGATCAAACAAAGGAAGAAAAGAAAATGAGTAAAAATGTTTTATTAATTTCTTTTCTTCTTATTGAATAAGTTAGGATTTTGTAATAATAGAAAACTTTGTGTTAGCTTGTTGAAGCTAGTACCCTAAGCTTGGATATCCCATTACAAAACCGAAACTGTCTTCACCAATTTAACATGTGAATATGCTTGGAGGCAAGTGTGGAGTTGGACATGCTTTTCTGAAAACCAATTTAAACAAGTATGACTTCTTAAACTTTGTTGTTTATGTTTAAAATTATTAAATTTTAAAATATGTATATGTACATATCCATAGTCTTTTGGGAGCTTTTCCACACAGTACGTGTGACAACCATAGCTTCCTGGATGAACGCTCATGAATCATTCTCGTGCACGTGATCCATCAATTCATACATGTGAAGATTTAATTTGAAGTGCTTTCACAATGTCTAAGGACTTGATTTGGGTATTGTAGTAAATTTGAAAATCAAGACTTTCGTTGTCATTAGGTTCCACAAGGTTTAAGGATTTGCTTTGGGGATTGTAGTAAATCTCGCTATCATTAGGTTCTATAAGTTGTTTAGTTTTCATAAAGGTTTTTTTTACTAAAAAATATTTATGAAAATATATTAGTTAAGTTTTAATACTTCCGCGATATTTAAATTTTGTAAGTCACTATAATAAATTTGACAATTAGTGACAGACACATTAATGTTATTAAACATCAAATTTTCATCATACTTAATATTTTATGACTTTTTTTTTCATTATATCTATCTTCACCTTTTCACTATTTCTAAAGGGTTAATGTGACTATTGAGCTTTTCGTCACGCAATTATGACTATTAGACGACAAAATTTAAAATATCACATTATTGATATTCATTTATGACTTGTATTTTCGTCGCTAAATACTTATTTTTTTGTTACAAAATAACATTAAACGTCATGATATATGAAGTAAACTTTTATAAATATATGACGATAATAAGATCGACACACCATCGGTGATTATATCGTCAACTATTGTAATAAGATAATGTCATAGAAAATATTGAATGTCACTAAATATTTGTAAAAATTATAATAATTAGTAACAAAATGCTAATTAATAACGGTGAAATTTGTTAGGAACAAAAATTGATTTTCGTCACCAAATAATGAAATTATGATCGTCATAAAATAAATGTTAATTCGTGAAGGTGAATTTCGTCATGAACAAAAATTATTTTTCATCACTGAATGTATTTTTTGTTCAATTAAGAATGACGAAATTATGATTGTCACAAAAAAAAATTGCTAATTGGTGAGGGTGAATTTTGTCAAGAACAAAAATATATTTTTCGTCACTGAATGTAATTTTTGTTCAATTAAAATTGACGAAATTAGGATCATCATAGAAAATTTTTTTTTTGTGGCATATATAGTATATTAAAAATTACATCATAAATTAATTATTATAATGTCATCATTAATTAACTATCGTATCATCATGTGAGAAAAAATTATATTATCCCAAAAATATGTATACTTTTTTATGACACGTTTTATATTTGTCATGATATTTTCAATGATATTTTTTAAAAGTATTAAATGGAGCATTAAAATATAATTTTCTTTTAAAAAAATCCAATGTAAATAATATTTTAAATGCAAATCCTATATAAATAACATTGCATCATAGCAAAACATAGCATACATAAAGTTAATCAATATTATAATATTAATCTAGGAAAAAAAAAAAGGTATCCTGCATGGCAATAATTTAGAATCATAAAGTAATATAACAGATTAACAAACTTGACAATCATAAAATATCCTAATGATATAAAAAACTATGAATCCTCAAATAATGAGTACCAAAGATAACTATAACAAGCTTACCACGTGAGTTCTCATGATGCCAAGTCCTGTGTTGATGTTGTTTTTGTTGAGGGAGAGCCTGTCTCACTTGATAAAAGCTTGAAAGTAAATTGGTAGTATCTAAAGAATAAAATAAAAGAACCTCAAACAAAAGCTATTCATGAATCAAAAAATGACAATAGAGATAACATAAATATTAAACCTAAAACAGGATAAAATAAATGTTTCAATACTCACCATTGGTCAATGAATTCGTCAACTATTTCAGGCGAGTTATCCTTGAAAAGTTCCACTGTTATGGAGCTCTTTTGGGTGTCTATTATCTTATTATGAGAAGAAACAATACAAAAATTATATAAGAAATCTCAATTAAGAAGCAATAATCACAAATAACATTTAGAGCGAGCACACGTGCCTGAGCTAAACAGCCTCCCACAAGTCCCAATAGTTAAAAAAAAAATTTAGTTTCAGTGATAAAGTAAAATTTTATGTAGTAATTGTTGCAAACATGATAGAAAACTTAAATTAATCTTCTTGTGTGGCCACTATCATATCATATGTATGCCCACAATTGAAACTAACGTTTTAATAAGTAGAAGAGAAAGACTAAGATACTGCAATTCAGTATAAGAAAAAATGTGCCACATATCAAGGGAGATCAAATTTCTTTGAATCCACCAAAGAATTCTCATCCTACAAACACAAAGAACACCAACAAGAAAACTTAAATCTAAATGTTAATTTAAATTCATATTCAAAAAGAAAAAGAGAATCTTCGAAGCATTAAAGAGTTGTCATATTGCATTTATCAAGGAAAAATGGCTTACAATGTGTGCAAAGGTGATATAATGAATATAGAAGGCAAATATATAAATATGATAATCTTGAAAACTGTAACATTCTATAGGACAGTACCTCAACAATATATTCATGATTTTCTACTTGAAAGTTCGACCTAGCCACAGTTAAACAACTATTAATCACTTACACAATAAGCTTAAAAGATTTGTCATTTCTGTGAAAAAAAAAAGAAATTAAAACGAAAGGAGCATTGAACTAAATAAAATACAACAATCGATTTCATTTTACAAAAATTCCCAAACCTTTGAGACCAGGTTCTGTATGTAGAGAAGAAAAAAATAAAGCCAAGACAACAATCAAAGTGAACAAAACAATACTATTAACACTTATTCGATTGGGTCCTTTCTTCTTTTTACTTTGCAGTAACTGGGCTTAAAGCTTAATCCTCGCTATCAAATGCGAGCTTCAGTTTAAGTGCTACGAATTCACTCTACCTATTCAAAAATTGAAGGTTATTATAAATAACAATAACAATAAAACTATTAAAAAACAACCAAAATCTCTTTCCTTTTCTTTTTCTTTTTTAAAATGCTGAATTTGAGCGAATTGTATATTCAAAACATTCTCAAGTAAACAGGACAGGAAGACAAAAACAACAATTCAACTAAACTCTAGAAATGGAATGCAGAATATAGTAGGAAATTTTAGGTACAATTTTGAAGAAGTAGTGAGTTTCGAACATAGTTCACGTAAATACCTATTTCCTTCGTCGACGTGAATCTCTCTTTGAGACAATTAATTTTTGTTTACGATTGAATCTCTTTTTGATCTTAGGTTTGATTATCTTTGCTTCGGATTCTCGGCAGCAGCGTTCCTTTTCGAGTTTGTCGGTTTCTTTCTTGGCGACTTTCTTGCTGATCAACTGGTAAGAGTCTCCATCCTCCGGCACCTTACCTTATGAGGGAGTTTTGAAATCCGGCGACATTGTGCCTTAGGGTTTCACAATTAGAGAATGGAATACAAGTATGAAAAGTAAGAGAAGATAAGTTGGATTTAATTTTGACAATGAATGCAGAATAACGAACAGTCGTAAACCCTCCACTTTTTCTCTTTCCTCAGGCCCAAGGAATAAAATTGGCTCAATATCAAAATCCCGTATTGAGAAAATGGGCTCTCACTATGACTTACCTTCAATTATTCTTTGGTCCAAAGGAATGAAAATAGCACGATACTCAAAGGCCATCTTGAAAAATAGGTCATAACTATGGCTTACCTTCAATTTATTTGTTAAGCCAAATGTTTGATTTTTTTTCCTTTTTGCTTGGGCTAGGGAAAAATACTAGATGGTAAATTTCTAATTTATATAACATTCTATATTAGTAATGCTATATATTAATGTGTTATATTAGTGTGTTATATTAATTTACTATATTAGGAAGAACTAAGCTAGTCAAGGTAATTATCTTTATATGTTTGCAAGAGTCTGTTTTTTAAGAGTTTTAAAGACAAACTTGCGTTAACTAGTTAACATGTTTATGTTATTTAAAATTTTAAAGGTAGAATAGTGTCAACTGGTTAACAAGATTATTAACTGATTAACAAGAGTTTTAACTAGTTAACATGATTCTGCTATTTAGAATTTTGAAGGCAGAATTGCATTAACCAATTAACAAGAGTGTTAACTAGTTAACATGTTTCTTTTTTTTTTTTTTTTATGAATTTTAAAGGCATAATTGTGTTAACTAGAGTGTTAACCGATTAACATGCTTTTTTTTTCTTCATTAATTAAGAATTTTCATTTAGAAATTATAATCATAAAACTGGTATCATCAAAAGGTAATATATATATATATATATATATGTA
>JAXCLQ010034645.1:0-24453 GCA_035584115.1 Cedrela odorata | reverse complement strand
TATTTCTTTGCAAAATTGTGCTCAATTTCATATGTGGCAATTCCGCCAAGATCTCTTCGTTAGTTGGGGGAAGAATCCGCACGAATCGGATTTTTTGAGGAACATATCGAGAGAGAATTGGATTTGGTTAGACAATGTGTGGTTGGTAAACAAGGATCGATTTTTTAGCAAGGTACGGAATGTATCGTCAAATATTCAATATGATTCCACAAGATCTAGTTTCGTTCAAGTAACGGATTCTAGCCAATTGAAAGGATCTTCTGATCAATCCAGAGATCATTTCGATTCCATTAGTAATGAGGATTCGGAATATCACACATTGATCAATCAAAGAGAGATTCAACAACTAAAAGAAAGATCGATTCTTTGGGATCCTTCCTTTCTTCAAACGGAACGAACAGAGATAGAATCAGACCGATTCCCTAAAAGCCTTTCTGGATATTCCTCAATGTCTCGGCTATTCACGGAACGTGAAAGGCAGATGAATAAGCATCTGCTTCCGGAAGAAATCGAAGAATTTCTTGGGAATCCATTCGTTCTTTTTTCTCTGACAGATGGTCAGAACTTCATCTGGGTTCGAATCCTACTGAGAGGTCCACTAGAGATCAGAAATTGTTGAAGAAAGAAGAGGATGTTTCTTTTGTCCCTTCCAGGCGATCGGAAAATAAAGAAATAGTTAATATATTCAAGATAATTACGTATTTACAAAATACCGTCTCAATTCATCCTATTTCATCAGATCCGGGATGTGATATGGTTCCGAAGGATGAACTGGATATGGACAGTTCCAATAAGATTTCATTCTTAAACAAAAATCCATTTATTTATTTATTTCATCTATTCCAGGACCGGAACAGGGGGGGATACACGTTACACCACGATTTTGAATCAGAAGAGAGATTTCAAGAAATGGCAGATCTATTCACTCTATCAATAACCGAGCCGGATCTGGTGTATCATAAGGGATTTGCCTTTTCTATTGATTCCTACGGATTGGATCAAAAACAATTCTTGAATGAGGTATTCAACTCTAGGGATGAATCGAAAAAGAAATCTTTATTGGTTCTCTTCATAAAAAATAGGAGGTAGAACCGGGGGAAGAATTATGGCTAGAAAGGTCCTCGCCCCCTCCGATAGATCTCTCTAACGCCCCACAAGCATAAGCATATATATTACTATTATATTACTATACGTACTACTCACTTAATTCTATATCTACATGATTGAACCCGCCTTTGGTAGGATTCCATTCCTGTGCCGCCAGCTCGTACTCGTTTGACAGCGGCTTGAAGACCTTTAAATTGAAAGCATCGCTACTACAGCATTCAGAACTTCACTAGCACTGCCAAGCTATTTTAGCTCTTCCCATCTTGCCCGCGCCTATAAACTAGATTATAGGGGTCAACTCGAAACAAGAAATTCCTACTATAAGTCATACGATTGTTATACGGATTTTTGCCTGGATCTCCTTCTTTGATCTTTGAGCCGGTAGCTAGAAAGGGAATTTTGGATCACTTGACATGGACTGGGTACACGAAGAAAATGAAAATGTGGTTGAAGAAAGGTTCGACCTAATTGAGTGCGCCAATCCACTTCTTTTCCCCTGTTCTAGGTAGCTCGCTGCAGTCAGGGTGTAGGAAAGAGATGGACTAAAGCACCTACTCTACTCGAGCGGAGAGTTTGAACGCTTTCTCGCAGTCGAAGGCTCAGGAAGCAAGCAAGAAGTGGAATCTGAATATCCTACCTACAGTGAGCCACTCAACTGAAAACAGGGCCAGCACCTCCCCTCCAGAGATTGTATTGGTCTTTGACCGTAGATTGAAGATGATTTATATGTATCGGTACTATAGGGAAATGAAATAAAAAATAAGCATTCCAATCGCCCATGGAAAGATATTCTAATATCACGAGTTCCAGCAAATCCACTGGTTGAATCACTTTAAATAGGCGTAGGCGAAGGAAGCCCACCCAGTCCGGCGGAGTGAAAGGGGGTAGTGAACATGACTAAAGGATAGCAGCAACCCGCACTCCGTAGAAGAAGCAGTTGGAGCAAGGAAAGAACGGAGCAGGCACATGGGTGTTTGAGTACTTTTATCAAATAGATATGGTAAAATAGAATAATCTCGATGCTAGTACTTTGATTACATGGAGATGCCCCGTTTATGAATGGAAGATCGTCTGTGCTTTTATTAGAAGTGTGTTATAGAACCGAGAAAAGAAGATCTATGCCCGGGGTCTTTCATTCAACATGCACCTTTCTCATAAGCGAAAAAAGTAAGGATCTGGCCACTAGTGGGGAGTAGATCGGTCCACTGGAGAGGATACCCTCTCTACTTACCGAAATAGGGTTGCAACGAGAAATCCCGATAAAACGTCCAAATGTCAACTTGAGATAAAGAATGCGGAACCCTACGATGTTATGTGAGTGATTTCCCGTGCCGATGAAATAAGTTGAACTTCCTATTGGTCGCACCTAATAATTACGAATGTTCTGGAACATAATCTCTAGTAGAGATATGGGTGAGTGCCTACTGAAATACATTATCTACTCCTCACACAAGTGGAACTGCTCTTCTTAGAGATCACAACCCGGGTATACTGCTTCTCAAAGCGCTTCATTCTATTCTAACTCTAACTGCCAGCCGAGCCGCTATAAAGCAGAAGGAATTGGTTGAGCGAATTGGCAGTCAAAGAAGTAGTTCAGCTCACTCGACCGAAGTAAGAAGAAGGTGAAAACCCAATAGATCTACTTTCGAAGATCGCTCAACCTTGCTCACGAGGGAATGTGGAATATTGAACTTTAAATAGGTTCAAGACGGGAGGCATGCATCTATGAGAGCCCAAAAAAAGCCCAATTCAATCTTAAGCTGTCCTTTTGTCTTCCATTTCATCCCCGCATTTGTCTTGTAGTCAGCCGGGTTCTATCTCTTTGCCAGTCGGCCCACTTCGTTCCTTTTACTTCTAGGCCTGGGACTTCCAGGATGCCTCATTCACCACATCATGCTTACCAGCCACTGGAGCTAGAGAAGCAACCCTTCACCCTTTTCAGCCCCGAGGGATTCGTATCAACCCGCTTGTTTTTTACATCAACAGGACCCCCGGGAGCATCTACGACCAAGACCCCAAGGCCGGAGCTAGGTTTGGGCCAAAGGGGCCTAGGAGGAAGCAACCACTCGAGCAGAGAGTTTTCAACTAGTAGTTTCAAGCCGGTTCAAGCCTTTTCTAGCCTTACTTCCTCAAGGTTTCTACTTACATCAAGCTTCTAGGACTGATCAAAGAATTTGCCCACCCTCCAACCGAGTATCCATAAATAGAATCGGAGGATGCAAGTGAAGCTAGCGCTTTCCTTGAGTAGCCAAGTGGTCCAAATGACTATCTTGTTATCTGTGGTTAATGGGTCTTGAGTTTTCTTGTTCCTTGGGTTCAGATAAAATATGTAATTTAATGCCTACTGGTAATAGCTTTTTGTTTTATTATTGGATTGGGTGAATCTTCTATAGTTTGTTTCTTTCGAAGATGGATCCAAGGACTTTTAATAAGCTAAAGCTGATCGGGGGTGCTATATTCATTTCATCTTTCTTCCATTGTTCTTTGCTTTGTTCTTGGGTGGTAATAGCTGCTGCGGTGGTAATTCCTTCGTTTGTATCCTCGATAAGCAGCTGATGTTAAACTTTTCCTTTCTTGTATGGATAAGTCGTTTTCTTGGTTTTAATGAGTGGGTGAGGAGGGGGGTACCTGTACCCACGAATGCTTTTAGTTTTTAGTAACCTATTCTATATGTGGCAGCCCGAGCTACACCTTCGAAGTGCTCTTTCCGCTTGTTGGCGGGTTCATTAGTGGTGTTGGGAAGTACTCTAAGCGGCCTAGTTGGAACGGTGCGAAATCCATCTTTCTATTTTCTTTTCCTGGGGCGAGTCAATCCCAATCCTTCTACTGAATGAGTGAGCCGTAGCGAGCGGAGCTAAGCGAATGTTTCTTAATTCCTTCTTTTAGTCGGTCATCAGCAAATGGTTCTTTATTTTTAGCAAATGGCTTTTTTCGCCCTTGTAGTCTCTCTTACTACGGTTGGTGGAGCGGGGGTCGAACCCCTAGCTCAGGTTGTTGCGAAGTTTGCTTGCATGCTGAAAGTGAATGACTCCCTTTACCTGTCTTTGAATCATGCTGAGAAAGAGGTGCTTTTAGCCCTTCGAGAAAGCGTTCTAACAATCAGGGATTTCCGCTATGTCCAGTCCACTTCGGTGCAACGCTCTATGGCTTAACTTTCCTCTTTCCTTGTAGGGAACTGCTTTGATTGGATCCGAATCTAGAAGTCATAAGAAAGCCTGTTCAAGCCATCTTCAAGGGGAAGGTGGGCGAAGCAGTTTCATCTCAATCCGGCTCATTAGTTAGAGATTGTGGAAGGTCTCATGGGCAATGCAATCAAATAAGCCGATTCCATCCCAATCTCTGTTCCCGACTCAATCCTGCTAGTTTGATACCTCACTGCTTCTATCTCTCTGTCTCACAGGCCTATGACAGGCAAGACTAAACAAACCTTCATTCACTCGGCTCGGTCAATCCATTCCTCTAAGGCCGGTGAGCCAATTAAATGGATAGAAATTCTCCACCCAATGACATTTTGTATCTTCTCGTGTGGATCACACCACCGTTTGAAGATTTTCTGCCATCACCTACGCAATTTCAAAGTTGCATTTTTCATGAGAAAATCCTGTTCATATCATATTTTTAGAATAGCCATTTTGAATGAAATAATACATGTTCCATCTCGAGTTGCATTGCTCGATGGAGGAGTCGTGAATTAGTTGTGGTATCCTGTACTGTAACCGGTACTTGATCATTGGGTAGTGCCCGACCTGAGTAAAGTTGTAGTGATCCTTCCTACCGAAAAGGTTGGAAAGTCTCTGAGGCTGAAAGCCGAGGATGGGAATATGGTTGACCCAGAATTGACATAATAAAGACGGCCCAACTTCATCACCAAAGGGAAGTCAAGGATATATAATAATAGGCCCGGTGAGAATCAATCATAGAAGTATGATAAGTGCCTTCGGGAAGGTAAGTCAAGGAAAGCAACAAAGCAGATCTGTACTGATAAGTGAAGAAGTCCGAATACCTTTACTTTAGTAGTAGTCCACTTATAAAGTAGCTCGCCTGCAGCAGTAGTCAACCTGCCAAGTAAAATGGAGTTCTCGAGCAGGAAAGCTCATCGCGAGGTAACGAACGAGTCGAAACGGATGGTGATCCTACATAAATAGCTAGCGTGGAGCAAGCGGTTAGGATTCTATGTGACGGAATAGAAGTGATTATCTATGGCTTATAGACGGGCGTAGCGCTTTATGATTCCCCTTGGTTGCTTCATTTCCCTTAAGGCTTTTCCTTCATGCACGGGGAGAGGTTTCTTGGCGATGTAAGTAAGTGACTTTCTGGATCTTTCACCCTCAGGGATGTAGCTAAAAGTCTGGGTGTTAGAATGGGTGGGAGCTCTCTTCTTTCTTGCCCTCTTTGGAGGAATGAGGATTAGGAAGCTTTGCTTACTCGTAGAAAATCAAGTTGGCACAAGAAAAATTGTGGGTTGCACATCCGTCTTGTCAATCATTCCTCTCAGCATTACTAGATTTCCTTTACCAGGCAAGAAAGGGGCTTCTATTAGCATATAAGAGACTTCGTAGTTCCAGAGACGGGAGGATAAACTAATAAGACCACGATCCTCCTTCTTAGGCCGATCGAAGTCGAAGGGTTTCAGATCGAAGGTTGAGGCATTTCTAGGAAGACGGATTCTCAAAGGTTACACCTAGGGGATTTGACAGATAGAGAAGTGGGACGGAAGTGGAAGGCTTTGTCCGGATATAGATTCCGTAGAAATAGAAGTTCTTTGTTAGCAGCTTCAGGTAGTAAAGGGAGCGAGAGTCCCCCTCGAACTTGACTAGAGAATAGAGAAAGGACTTGTATTTCGCTGGCTTCTTACCTATCTAGTAGCTAGGAGTGAGCCTTTGTCGTCCTTTCAACTAGTAGCAACTATGGATTCTGAGTTTCAGGCAGAAGACGAATCCAAAAGGTAATGAACGGGATCCCCTAAGGGTAATGGGCAAAATCCCCAAAAGGAACCCGAAGATCAGTCTTTTTTATCCTCCCAGTGGGCAGTATACTACGATTCAGTAATTCGATCTATGCCAACGGTCTCTTTTGGAGCTGGGGCTTGTGTCAGTCTTTCTTTTTTTCCTTGCCCGCAATGAGTGGACCGGAGGGCAAAGAAAGGAGGCGACGACGAAAGTGCTTGTTACAGATTTTGAGTTTAAATAAAAATAGACTTTTGGGGAAAAGAGGTCTCAGTCCAGGTATAAAGGGGGTATAACCTCCTTTTAGGCGGCGCACTCTTCTATTGTTGATTAGAAAGGTGGCCCCCAGAGGAGGCGCACTATCCTTAGGATTAGACAGCAGAATCAATCTCTAAAGCAATTCCCGAGATCCTATAGAAAGGAGAGATTTTGTGTAGTCCATCCGCTTACTTAGGCTTAGATCCATTCCTTTTCATCCCCTACGCTGCGAGCGTCTGTCCTACGGTATCAATCCCCGAATGAACTTCCTTAGTTAGGTAAAGGAGGGAGGACTTCTTTCATCAGTTGAATATGGTCTTCAAAATTAGATAATCGAAATCCAATAGTAGGAGGCTCGAGTCTGGAACTCAGAGGTTGGAGCAGGTATTCGCCAGGTATTAGCTCTTAGTTTTCTTGTTGAGTCTTTCCCGTATCCATTGATCAAGTTCGAATCGAAGGTAAACAAATCAACTCCATTTTCTCATTATACAGTTTCGTCGTCCTAAACATTTAATCGCCATTGGCGGGTATTGCACACCGCCCATCTCTATAGGGCTTTTTTGGGCACAGGGCAGCAAAAGAAGCGGCTCAGCCGGCGCAGCTCTAGCGTCTTCAAGCAGCGAGAAGGAAGAAAAGAATGGCGTAACTCTACCAAGACGGATGTGGCACAGCGTGGCACGCACAAAGACAAGGCTCGCGCGACAGGGTGCTATCGAATAGCCCTATTGCATGGATAGGAAGGCGCTTCTTCGATTAGGTGTCTCGTGGCAGGGGCTGTGCACAATCAAAGAGGGGCGGCTACTTTCCAGCTTGCTGCTTTCACTATGACCTTCCCCACCGCCCTTAGCGGACAAGCATAGCACCTGGCATCGACTCATCCCGTCTCGATTACTAGTGATTAGAAATTTACTTAGTCTTGTGAGACCTATCGTAGAAAATTCCCGAGACCATTGATTAGAATGTTCCTGAGGCGGGCAGACAAGGTTAGCTTCGCTTTCATTGACTAATTCAATTTGGACTAGCCTAGTGGCACAATAAAAAGCGGATTTGCCTCAACAAGTCGTGTAGGAATCCGGGGAAATCTTTCCTAAAATGCGGTTTGTCTCTCCACCACTTGATGTGGGGTTATCATATAATATCAGCATAATAAAAAGAATCCGCTATTGGGTAGGCACTCCTAGCAGCAAGATAGGTTGTCTTTGCTCCGCTCCTGGGTCATACCCTAAAGAAGGGTGCCCCGACAATCTCAATATTGAGTACCAAAACTGGGATGACCAATCGATGGATAGGTGGGAATATTTCACTCTTTTTTGACTATGGTAGCGCCCATTTCCTTTGAGGATCGAGACGACGTGACAGACTATTGACAACATTAATCATAGGCATTTACTTTGAAGTATGGAGGGCCTCCTTCCTTGTGGTACGGTACTCCACCTTGCGGGGTTATATCCCATACGAAGAAGACCAAAAGGGTCGGGCACCCCCCAAATAGATTGAATCTTGATGAGTCGAAATTGCGTTTTTTGGCCGGGTCGAGACAGCTTTCCCGGGGACTGCCAGTGAAACACTTAGTTTTGATGCTTTAAAGAATGCCTCTGGAAACAGCCCATATAGTTTACCTGCTCGCCTACTACGGTTAAGGTTTCTGTCGAAAGGCAAACAATGTGGGTAGTACGATTATTCCTCTTTATGTTAGGCTGGCCTATAGCCCTTTTTAAGGTCTTTTTAACTACTAGGTATCTTCCTCGTCTCTGGTTGAAATAATTGATCATGAATAGTATGACACTGACTCAGATGCTGATCCGGGAGAATTCTCCTCTGAAAGCACCTCCTGCAGGACCGTTCTGAACCGAAGACAAAAGAGAAAGAATCCCTTGTTTCTAGGATCTAGAAATCGAACCGGCATAGCTTGAGAATGTAGGCTTCTACTCATCAATAGGTACCGAAGCCGAAAGAGTTTATTTAGGAATCTTTCCCCATAGGGGGTATGTTACTCGCGCCTAAGCTGATGTCTGGAATGGCTGTAGTGGGAAAGACTCTTTATATAACATGGTTCCGACATCGAATGATTCCCCACAAGGTGCCTGAAACTCTCATTTTGACAGCATCCAGATTGTCAAAGTTTCATTCTCCGGTGCCCAATTCCTAACTTTTGCTTGGTGATTTGACTTTCGATTGAGGAACGGGGCTTGCCCTAGTATTCGAGTTCTTAATGATACGTAGTAAAAACAAATCGTAAGATGAATCAACTACTTCCTAGCTAGGAGGACTACCCTCTATATTGACTTCGCTACTGAGACCACTTCCAAGTAAGAGCGCAAGCCGACCATACCATCTTTGCTGCGGAGGAACCTACATGTGAAAAAAGAACCGATCATCCGGAGAAAGCCTTGGGAAGGCTTGCTGCCTATGCCAGATGCTCCTTTCTTTGGAACTACTAGTTAGTCTTGCCTATGAAAATAGAATAGTCAAACAAGGTTCCTGGAGACCGTGAAAAACTTTCATCTGATGGGCATATCTCTGTATAGAAATAGAAACCGGGACTTTACCCTTTTTTTTGGGTGGGGAACATCTCAATTGAAATCGGGCGATCCCATGAAGGAAACGGGCATAGAGGCGAGGGACCATACCCTGCCAGATCTACTCGTGCGGTCAGCCTATGACACATACTTTAGGACGAATTCCTGGTCATTCCTACCATTTGTTCTCATCATGCCATTTTGACCACCTTGCGAGGAGAATCTGCTTTCTATAGATACCCCAGAGAGGCGCTTGTTCAAGCTTCACAAATCATGCTTTCAAACTTGCCGCAGTTCTTCTAAGAAAATCATCGATAGTAGACCAAGTTAGATGGGAATCGCCTCTACAAAGCTTTTTTACTTATAGAGACTTAGTCAACTCATAAAGGATGCGTTGAGGCCCGAGCCCTTGATACGTAGCTGGTCTTTAGCTAGTTTCTAATCTTTTTACCCTTCCGTGGTAAATAACTATAGGAAGTATTCTCGGGACTGCTCAAGGTTATACCTGCTTTAATTGCTTCAATAACAACCGGATGGGGCACCTTTTAGGACACATGCGAACAATCCATATACTACCTCTACTCGATCTTCGTATGCTATTCTCTTCCCAACCCAACCGTCCTCAGTAGGGCTCACTCACTATCTATGCCGGATGCTCTTTGGTGCTACCTTCCCGGTTAGCCCTGCCTACTATTGAAATAAAATAGAAAATCGGATTCCAGGGATCACCTAAAACATCGTTGTCAAGGTCAGTCTTCCACCCCTTCCCCGAAACGAAAGCCTCAATGCCCTTACCCACCTCACCTGCCTTTGGCTATATTGAGCTTGTTCATAAGCTTGGACAGTTCTCCTTCCTTGGACATTCTTGTTCATCCGACCACCGCTCTTCCTCGTTAACTCACGGATGGAATATCATACAACAACAAAAACCTTTGCCGGCTCCTTACTACTACTTGAACCTTACCTACCCGAGACACAACCAGACTTGCGTAGGAACATCGACTGGTCGGGGCTAATCCGCCGCCAAGTGTGTGACAGGCCATGTTTATCACCGGTTTGTCAGTTGTGGGAGTTTCCCGTTGAGTTGAGGCAAGCTTAGCCACCAGCCCCCTTCCAACTACATAGGAAACTCTTGCTTGGGGAGAGTCAATCTAGTTACCGGGGTAGTGAGACCAATAGGGAAAGATAAGAGGGAGTATGTGAAAGATCCATTTACCCAGACGGTGTGCGACAAATGAGTTGTCGGGCATGGGAGAAAGGGCTTGAGTGGGGAGTGAAAGGTTAGTTTCGCTTTCCTGTTGAGGTTTTTTCCAAGTCCATTTGAGCTGTCCCCTTTCTCCTCTATGGATTGCGGGTCAGTTACTATATTGAATTCGTATTCACCGGCTGGTATGCCTTCTTGCTTTCACTCATACCTTCGCTTCGATTCGGCAAGGATCTTTCCTAAGCCACCCTGAGATCGAATTCCGTATTCACATGGATTTGCCCTCGAGGACACTCATAACTACAGGCAATAACCTACTTCACTGGTACAGGAAGATATGAAATATCTGGCTCGGCAGCAACTTATCCTTCTATATTCCATATCACCTTCGCTTGCATCCCCTGAGACTGATAACAACGTAGCTTACTTAGCTAAATTACCCATCCGCTTCCTTTGAACATTGATTCCGGATACCTTTGAACGTTATCAAAGCACTTTCTGAGCTGAAAACCTAGCAATCTCGGCAAACTTTTTCATGCCTTGGACAGCCTCTTCGGCTGCTTGAACTACTTACTATCAGGCGAGCAACAACTACATTTCCTAATTTCTTTCAAACCTATCTTGAGAAAGCCAATCCTAGGCTGAAAGGAGAGGGACAGGCCCGGGAAAGCAGAAGAGAAGAAGAATATTATGCCCACTTTCTTTTAGTAGTAAGGGAACTCCCCTTTCGATTTGAACTGAATTCCAGGGTTTCTTTTCCCACTGAGCTACTCTAGTTGAACTTTATTTCCCTACTGAACTTGCTATCTATGTTAGGCTCGTGAGCAAACTACCAAGTCCAATGAGCCTGAAAGACCTTCTTTTTTGCTTGTTTGAGAGCGGCTGTTCGCTTTCGCTTCCTTTGGTCAAGAAGCGGAGCAACCTGGGGCTATAGCTCTTTTCCTTCCCCTTTCGCCTACCGTGTAGCTCTAGAGCCACCTTAACTTGATCCCAAGGATCAAGAAAGCAGTGTGCGAAAGAAAAAGAAGGTATATGGGTCGGCAGAGATGGTATATTACAAAAATAGGAGCAGAGGAGAAGCAAGAAAGCTGAGTTAGCGAGAGGGTCGTATGGCTTCGCTCTTCTCTCTTCTGCAGCCCTCTACGCTTAGCTTAGATGTGTCTTTCGGTCTGGTCCTACCGTTCCAAACAGGCCTTCCTTTATGCACCGATGGTTCCATGGCTCGGGTTGTCACGATTTACATCCACACCTAGGCGTCAAACCATTAACCCCATCTACACCCTCCATTCCGGCGGTCATCCCGACCATGGAATTGCATTTAGGAGTCGGTTGTGTGCTAAATTGGCACGAAAGCAGCCCTCTTTTGGTGAAGGAAGCTCCCCGGAGGACCACCTGGCCTGGCCCGCCTACGCTCGTCTGGAGCAAGAGCCCCGCTCTCCCTCGGCTCGTTTTCGACATAGGTTTTCAGATTGCCAAAGTTATCAGAAAGTATCCTCCAAAAGGATGAAGTAAACGATGAAGGATCGTGTCAAGTGACTGGTAATTGGAGGTTTGGAACCGTTGAGGGACGATCGTAGAGTGGGAGCCCGCGCTGGACTAATGGAAAGTCAGGGATCACTTAGCTAAATACCCGAAAGGGGACTCAGTCCGGGTGGCGGACTTATTCTATGAAATCCGCGGGTTTCTCATCACTTTTTATTTTCTTTTTTTTTTTAGTAGGATGAGTAGACGAGGAGAGTTTTGAACCAGAGGTTTTGCTCTGCTGAGCCAGCAGGTAGCTGACGTGGAAGTGAAGTAGCGTGCGGAGGGCTGGTGGCTTATCGGGACAGTCTTTCTCATCTAGGGATGCCTAATCATTTACTTACCTACCTACCTGCCATTGAGAATTTTCTCTTGAAAGTGGGGGTTTCTAAGAAAAGTAGTGGCTGGTACAGTTTCAAAAGTGGGCTAAATAGCTTAGTCATCGGGCGGGGAAGATGCAACAACCAAATTGGATTCTTCGAGAAACCGATCAGGATTTCCTTTCTATACTCCATTTATATATCTAGTATAGGTGACCAATGGGTAAACGACTAGCTTCACTTCTGGAATGAGATTTCGCCACCCGGTCGGAGATAGATGAAAAAGAACATCCATCTGGTACTCAGATGGATGGTCCAACCGACAAGCCGGAATGGATGGATTTTATTTTATATACTTTATATATGCATATGCGCAGCTTAGAAAGATGAACCCAATTTGGGCGTAGAGACTTCCCTTTCGTGATAACCATACGGCAGAAGCGCCCAGATAGTGATAGCTCAGCTTTTGAATTGGAGCAATTGGAAAAAATGAATTGGATCGTTTGCGGCGTGTAATGCCTCCAATTGTGTCATGATCAAAGTGACTCGCTTCCGTTCCCGGAACTATTGAGCTATTTGATCGAACCATAAGCGAGTAGAGTAGGCCCGTCCTATCATCTGTATAATCAAACATGAAAGAATACGAATTCCTCTTCTTATTCTTATTTCAAGTTTTTTTATTTCCAAGAGCCCTAAGACGCATATAACTAGGATGAAATAAAACCTGCTCTCTCCTCTCTGCGGAACCCCTACCTCGTGCTTCTCTTTGATCAGGGTATAAGCCGACTCACAGAGTATGGTACCCCCAAGTTCTCAATCTGAGACTCCATCTTTCCGGAGCAGCAGCGTAATGACTAGGTTTGACCCCATTTAATTTAAGTAGAAGCTACTATTTTATTTTCATCCTGGATACGGACTGCTATTAGCCCCTTATCTATCTAATTTCAAGCGGATTGATTATCCACGAGTTCTTCACTAACCTCAGGTTCTCACGAGCTGCACTCCACTAATGTTGAGTAAAGGCCCGGCCGACTGACTACTAATTACTAATCTTTCGATCTCCTCTGCATTCCCGCTAAGGAATGAGGATGAACAGCCGCTACATCATGACTTTTCCTATTGATTCTTCAACCTTTTCACTCTCTCCGTTCTATTCAACTAGGTACCTCTCCGCGATCGACTTAAAGTACGCCGGTTGTTTATTTCAAAATCTAGAATTGGGCTATTTCTTAGTTATAGTCCCTGGGACATCCCAACAGGAAGGCTTCTAGAGACTCCATTACTAAAAGTAGATTCTAGATCTACTAATTCGCACTGGTTAGTGGAGAAGAATAACCCAAGAGGCAGTATTAAGGTAAGTAAGGTAAGGGGCTTCAAGAAGAAGATTGGAAACGCTCGCATGAATGTTCTATTTTAGTAAATTCAAAATCTTTCCCTTTTACGTGACCACTTCCTCGGAGACGATCAAGTACAAAATCGAGAGGAAAAGGTCGGTAGTTTCATTGGTCCAAGATCTGGCCCCGATAAAGGGGCGGAAGCATCAATGGCTTGAGGTGGAAGCTTGGCCTAATTCCAATCCGGGTAGTCGCTTGAAATCCTTTTGAATCAATTTCAAATAGCCTTTACTTTAATTAAGTACTGGCCTGGGTGGGAAGGTTGTTGAGTCAAGCCAAGAAGAAGAACTCCGGCAAGTCCTCGTTCTGTCATAGCTAGCTCTATCTCCTCTCTTTCACCGGGGAAAGCCAGACCAAGAGCGAAGCGACTGCCCAATAAATAGAAGTAGAACAGACCCTGCAGGAAATGAAATAGAAAGAGAAAGACTACACATATGATTGACACAGTTTTGCCTATATTTAGGACATTAGGACATATTGTACCAGTGCTCATGAGTTTATTAGCCGGGGTTTGTTCGAGCTAGAAGAACAAGGACGAAAGCACAAACCATGATTAGACAAACCGGGAAAGCTCGCATCTGTCGAAGTGAAGAAAGCAAGCCATTGATTGAAATGAAATCTCGAGTTGAGAAGTTCTCCAGGAACCGCCATCCTATATCTTGAAATCATGCTCCATTAGTGTTTTCAGGGCCTGGTCAGGCTCATTGGTTCGTTTTCATCTGGATACACCTAAGGAAGGAAAGCGTGCTTAAGGGCACTAAAAAGACCTTTCTACAAAGATTGGCCAGATCTTCCATTCTTCCTTCTCGTGGGTATCATATCGGTCCTGACCGTACCCATTACTCAACTACCGAACTATCCACAGGTGATGCATCAATTGCTTTCGGGAACGAGAAAGGTAATAGAGAAGGAGTTTCTGCACAAGCATCGTAGATCTTCCGTCAAAGTATCATTACGACCTCGACTGAGTTAGCCATAGTATAGTGATTGGTCTGAACCTTCCAAGCAGCGCGGATTACAGCATGAGAGAAGGAGAAGGGCAAATCATACGATGTTGGGCTTTCAAAGAGCTGTTCAGTAGCAAGCGGGCGGGCTTTGTTTTCCATATTGTTTGTTTCGCCGTAGCCCTCCATGATATTCAGTATCTTGGGAGTCGCTCAGATCTTGGTTATCCACAATCTTTCTCTAGCCGCGAGTTACCATTATGAAAGAGGAGCTATTATCGAACCAAAGACGCTTCCAAGCGAGCATGTCTCAACTTCTAGAATCGGATCTTAGGTATCATACCATGTACTGTCCCTGATTGTGTCATGGTCAAAATGGCTCATTTCGTTCATGGAACTACTGAGTGATTTGATTAAGCCATAACCGACTAGAATCACAGCGCAAATACGTGCTTGTGCTGTGCTCTAAGATCTCTATGATAGAGACATGCTTACCATACACCAGATGCAATTACCACAGGCAAGATTGAGCGAAGAAAGAAGAGAACGCTCGATCGAAGATAGAGCGAGAGGGCGAATCAACAAAACGATCGAGTGATCTTTCAACCTTCTCTAAGTCTAAGATCCACAGAAGCGAAGTTCTTTCGTCTTTCAGTTCTGGAATGAGTATATGTATAGATTGGTTAGTAGTAGCTCGACCGAGCCCGAAGCGAGGAGGAAGATGACTCGACAAAACAAAAGAGATCAGGGTTCGGGCGGTACAACAACAAAACGATTTTTGGCCTTTTCCAACCGGAAATGAATTCTTTCAAATGCTGAGACCTCCGGAGTAGGTTTTTGCCTGAGAGATGCTTTCAGTACTAGTTGGCTAAGCCTTTTTTTTGTTCATCGTGGAATCGCGGGGCGGGGCTAAACCATAGAGATGTGAAACTACGAAGTGGGGCTTGGCGACTCACCCAGTAGTAGGTAGGTAAACGAAGACGATGTCTTCTCAAATCTTTTTCTTTTAAGAGCGCGTATGGGCGGATAGCATAAGCTTATCAGATAGACGCAGATCTCAGGGCTTATCTTCAATGGCGAAAGTCTTTCTTTTTCCTGTTCATAGCTAGGATTGCTTATCGCCCGTTCGATCTCTGAATATGCGCCTAATGAATTCCCTTCCATTTGGAGCTTTGAGAGTTCTACTAGAGTTGAGTTATTGAGTGCAGGTTGATGCCTATGATTTGCCTATGAGCACTACATTCTTGTTTGAATCGTTCCGATCTTTTTTGTTGGTGGAGGCATTCACCCGTTGATAAGATGACCCAGTCAGGCATATTTCTATGAAGAAGAGGCCCTTTTGAAGATAAGATGGAATTTTTGGATTTGAGGTTTGATCTCTTATCCCCATTTCCCGAGATTCATAATAATGACTTTAGCAGCTCGGCTGAGCTGACTATATGATCTTAATTGCATCAGTTATGTCGAGAGAGCGAGGAAGAACTAATAGATCTTCGTCTACAGAATTTTCTTTTTATGCAGGTTAAGGCCAGTGGAGCTCCCTGCTAGGGCCCCGCAAGGGGTAAACATTTGGATATAGATGTTATCAAACGGATTTTGATCTTTTAAGCGCCAGTAACCATATCCAGCGGAGGAGACCTCAAGTAACGTAACCGGGCCAACCCAGAAGCCGATCACACCTATGGGAAGCAGTCAGAGTGACCACCCCAGTTTGATGATCACTACTGTGAAGTTGGATGGAAGAAACTACTTAGCCTGGTCTCAGTCGGCAAGGATGTTCATAGGGAGCAGAAGGAAGTGTTGGTATATTACCGGTTCTAAGAAGGAGCCGCCTGCAGATGATCCATCCCATGAGGACTGGGAAAGTGACAATATGACGGTTATGTCTTGGCTTCTTCATTCGATGAAGCCCACAATTAGCGAGGGGCTATTGTTCTTGAGGACTGCAAAGGAGATATGGGATACAGTCCAAGAGATGTATTCTCAGAGAAATTCTTTGGCACGGAATTACCAACTGCATCGGGAGATTGTCACCATGCAGCAAGGGGAGATGTCCATGGAAGAGTACTACGCGGCTCTGAAAAAGAAGTGGGAGAAATTAGATCACTATCAGCCCTTAGCAACCACAGTGGAAGGCATTAGGAAACTGAATGAGCAGCGGAGAATCTTCGAGTATCTGGCCGGGCTTCGATCTGAGTATGAGCTTCAGAGGGTGCGGGTTCTAGGGAAGGATACTTGACCTTCCTTGGAATCTGTTTACAATTCCATTTCAGGGTGAAGCAAGTCGTCGTGCTATGAGTGGTGGTTCTAATATTTCAAAGAGGTCTGAACTGGTAGCTGATTCTAGACCGTACAGAGGGAACCAGAGTTCTGGTAAGGGCCAGACCCAGGCCCCCATGTCTTCTGCAGATAGAGAGAAGCTCCGTTGCACTCATTGTGGCAAACGGAGGCACACGAAGGAGTGGTGTTGGGATTTACATCCTCATTTTAGACCCCAAGAGAGTCAAATAGTGCAAACACGGCTGCGATTGAAGAGGAGTATGCACCTACACATCAGCCTACCTCTGATAGTGCGACGCCAGACCCAAGGGATCGAGCCATCAGCGATCTACAACAGAAGGTGGCTGCTCTTCAAGCCAGCCTTGATTTCAAGGAGAAGTCAGGTACATCTGCATCTGCCAACCATGTTACCCAGTCCCAATCTTCCACCTCCTGGATCCTTGATTCAGGTGCTTCAGACCATATGACGGGTAAGCGTGATGGCTTCCTCTCCTATAGTCCTATCTCTAGTGGCATAAGACTTGCAGATGGATCCCTATCTAGTGCATCTGGAATAGGGATTTATCCACTTTCTTCATCCTTATCAATACCCTCATCTATCTACTTTTCCTTCTAACCTTCTCTCAGTTAGTCAGCTGACAAAACAGTAGCATAACTTTCTTTCCATCTCACTGTGTTTTTCAGGACCTGCGAACGAGGAAGACGATTGGTGGTGGTCGTGAAGCCAACGGGCTGTACTTGTTCGACACAGGGAGCCTTTCTGCTGCTTTTGTTTCTGAGGATTCTCTTTCAGAGTCTGTCAACAATAAAGAGCGAGTACGCCTGTGGCATACTCGTCTGGGTCATGCGTCTTTGAAGTGTCTTAAATTTTTATTTCCTAAGAAATGTTTTTTCTCTAGTGACTTGGATTTCCAGTGTGAAACCTGTTGTCAATTCTCAAAACATTGTAGAACCACATTTCCATTGAATAATAATAGAAGTTCAAGTCCATTTTCTCTTATACATTCTTCTGTGTGGGGACCCGCCCAAGTGGTTTCTATCTTTGGATTTCGTTATTCTATTTCCTTTATTTTTATTGATGACTGCACTAGATACACCTGGATATATCTCCTGAAGAGTAGAGATTAAGTACCTTCCATTGTTAAGATATTTCTAAAAATGGTACTTACCCAGTACGATACTCAAGTCAAAACCTTTCGTTCTGACAATGCTCGTGAGTACCTACATCATGCTCTCAAAAAGTGTTTTCTTTTTCATGGTATAGACTTTCAAACCGGCTACTAAAATAGCTATACCCCTCAGCAAAATGGAGTGGCAGAACGAAAGCACAGGGAAATAGTGAATCTTTGAATAGTTAGCCCGGTAAACCAGACAACCCGGGGGGAATTCCTCCCAGTGGGAAAAAGTGTTAAGCATCTCCGCTGGTGATCCAAGCGATTCAAGCGAGTAAGCTCCACCTTTGTCTCCATCTCCGGTTCCAGTGCCAGGCAAAGGCCAACCGAACTATTCATCTTTCTTTCCATCCCCACGGCCCCGACCAGCAACTGCAAATGAACACCCACCTGCATAACCTTTCTTCGAGTCCTTTAGTTAGCTCATCACCGGGATCAGAACCAGCATCAACTAACGAAAGGGAATCACCGGTACCAGGTCTAGCTGCATCTAACAGGTGAAAGCGAGTACGAGCAACCCTCCATCTTCTTCTTTTCAATCTCCTGATCCCCCCTGCCTCTAACGCCTTCACCCGGGAAGGAGAACCTTAGGTCCCACCTAATAGGCCGGAACCAGATGTACTAGGCTCGGAAGCTCCTGTTACTTCTCTCCCCATCTCTGGTCCCATCCATGGCTTGAAAGCGGGTGTACTAAAATAAAAAAGGGCCGATTCCATTCATCCAAGGCTTGGCCATCTCACTTCCATCCGACAAACTATCGAGTGTTCCCCCTCCGAATAAGCAGGCAAGTACCGTCGCAGATCACCCCCAATCCCTACCTCTGAGGAAGAGAATCCAACTTCTTCTCAATCAATCGATTTCATCCACTGCCAAGGCATCTCATTCAAGTTCTTATTCTGCTTTCCATCCCGGCCCCGAGGCAAGCGAATGAGCAACCAAACGAAGGAACTAAGCCCGAACTAGCGATCTCTTGAGTCCAGTCCTTTGGTCGCCACCAACCTCACTCGAACTAACCTGCATCTTTCTTTGTCTCCATCGAGTCCATTCGATCCTGCCAATAACCAATTCCAATTAACATTGCCTTTACTCCAAGCCTAGCCAACCAGCTAACTCGAACCAACCTTAGGGATAGGGAGGGAAAGAAAAGAGAAGGGTCTGAAAGAGAAGCACAACTATCTAGCAGGTCATCTCCTCAATCCGTTGATTCCGAACCCAGGGCGAGCCAAGCCATCTAGTTTCAGTCCTTAGGAAAGCAAGTTCAAACAATATTCAATATTTTTTATTTAATAGATCTCTCTCTGTAAATGCTTCTTTACTTTAAGACAATTAAAATGAAAATGAAATTGTAGCGAGGCTTCGTCGATTGAGAACACAGGCTCCCCGCCGCTTGAGGGGGCAAGCGACAAAGCCTCAGTTG
Source organism: Cedrela odorata (assembly GCA_035584115.1). Classification (NCBI taxonomy): domain Eukaryota; kingdom Viridiplantae; phylum Streptophyta; class Magnoliopsida; order Sapindales; family Meliaceae; genus Cedrela; species Cedrela odorata. The sequence continues at coordinate 5,371 of JAXCLQ010034645.1, read as the reverse complement.
TGAAAACTAAAACTCTTCCCTTCACGTAATTCCTCATTCTAAAGCAAAAAGGCTTCTGGAGAGAGGGGCACCCGTGGGCAGACAACCGGTCCTATAAAAAGTATAAAGAGGGGGGGTTAACACATATGGCTGGTTCCCTTTTGAAATCTGTAAACTTCAATAGGAAAATCCAAATGAGTAGATCCACATCAAGAGTAGTGATCAAACTATTCTCACAATCGAGATTAGCAGGTAGGAATGGATAGCTTTGTTTGCAACCAATTAGAACTAGAGAGCGTGAAGGAAACCCTCTTGCAATGTGATTTTGCGCCTCACTTGACGCCTAGACGATCTATCAATATAGCCAGAAAGATTCCTATCAAGATCCAGGGCTAGATCTAGAGGAAGGCACTCGAGGTAGAGACTCCTTTGTGAAGAATAGAGCCAAACAGCTAGTAAACAAGGGATTAATTAGGGGCTCGTTGATAGCATTCCTCGCGAAATGGAAGTAAAACTGCTAAAAATGTGCATACCCCTTCTTCAGTCATTTTAGCATCTTTTGAGTAGTATTTGTTTGATTTATCCGCTCCACAACTCAGGGGCAAGGTAAATTTATCTATTCAATAAATGTCGGCTTTAGCTTTAGCCAAAAAAAGACTTGGCTAGCCCTTTTCTGGGTGGCACTCCTCATGGCTACAGTTACTAATCTAAGGCACTGGTTTCTAGGTTCAAAAAAAAGGAATCCCCCTGACCTACTTCCTTTAATCAAGTATTTGGAATAGTTCTAGGTCTCACATTCTCCAAAAGGGCAGGACAACTATACAACTATAAAGAAGGGGTTAAAGTGAAATATCTTACTAGCTCTTAGATATCCTCCAGAGCTTCCCACTTTAGAGTCTCTCCTCAAGAACTTGACTAGCACTGACCAAGGGAAAAAGCTGGCGTCTTGTTTAAAGACCATATAAGGGCCCGAGGTAGACGAGCTTAGCAAGGATAGAGATAACCCTGTAGACCATCAATATCAATGGGCGATAACCCGCTTTTGAAAGCCTGGGATTAGTTCAACAGAAAGGGAACTCGGGACAAGAGAAGGGAAAGCGAGAGCTTGCTTGACCGGTAGTAAGGGAGAGTCATATTAGTAGTCAGCGTAGTAGCTAGTTTTTGTTAGTTAGTAGCATTGGGGCTAGAGTTCACAAGGCTCTTGTATCAATTCAGGTTCTGGACCGCTCCAAGTAGTCAGAATCCGGATGTGAGTGATTGCTCAAAGTATTAAAATAATATACTCTATAGTCATGGTAAAAACTAAGAATTCTACGGAACCTTCTTTTCGTTTCGAGTTTTTACTTTACCTTGGCGGAGCATAGCAACTGGGGGCAAGCCAGGGAGTAGTAGGCAGGAAATTCAAAAGATGGAGATCAATACCAAGAAGGTGTAGAATTGGAATGGACTAGGGTTAGGAATTCAGAGCTATCCCATTCCCATGGAAGAGCCATATCAAGGAAAGTGGGATCTCCGGAAAAACAGATTAGCATGCCTATGCCAAAGGAATGGAAGAGATCAAGAACGGGATCTGGGATATAGATAAAGAGAGAAAGCCCAAGGGCTTCCTGAACTGGCGGGGCTGGATGACCTTTTGGTCAATAAGTAGTTCCCCGACGTCTGAAAGAGATAGCCCGGTAGCAATTTCTGCTTCTGGAAGTGGGCGGACTAGAAACTACTCAACTAGTAGTAAGGGGGTGAAGGAATGAAAGAAGTTCGGAACTAGAATGAAAAAGGTGCAGGCTTATAGAAAGCTAACCGTGAATCAACTGGACTGGGCTTGAAAGGCTACTCTTCCTACTTGGAAAACCAGTATTTGAGTAGCGTAACTAACGGAGAAAGCGAAAGTGCCCATCTCCCGAAGGAGAGGAGAGAACTCGTTTGGTATGAAAGAATGTGAGTTGAAGGCTAAGTTAGTTGTCGCCCTTGAGTATAGGGCTGTTGTACGATACCTATAAAGTTTCTTAGACCGAGCCCAATGCATTTGAATAAAGTAAGCAAATTCAGTGTTGGTTGGCCATCTCGGTGATAGCATGCTCTCGTAAAGAAAGCACGCCGACTAGTTGACAGGTTAAAGATCTGTCTCTCCTTTCTTCATTGAATTCATTGGACTGCCTATTAGCGGGTTCCCTATTATTTGAGTCTTGGTCGAGCCATTCCGGCTACAGGACCGAAAATAGCCAGGATTGGGATCCCAAAGCGCTTTCCAATAACTGAACCCCATTGTCAACCAAGCTACGGAATCCAACACTTAAAGCCTAGTGCCCTTCTACTTCTAAAGTAGTAGTTCCGGCTTTACGTAATAGGGACATCTCAAGTCTTATATATGGACCCTTCTTTCATAAAATGTACTTGATCCGAACAAACTAGTATAGTTGTTTTTTCCATATGCATATAAAGGGCAGGTCTTTCTTCGAACTGAGCAAATAAATATAGATTTGATCTGCCCTCACTAACAAGATTTGCTTTCGCTTTATAGGAAAGCACCCACTTTACTAGCTTTATAACCAGATGCCAAAACATTCTGTGTGGTGAGAGGCGAGCGAAGTGAGGACGACTGTCAAGAGAGAAAGGAACGAAGGAGACGAGAGCAAGTTGGAAACCAAAGCCGTAGCGCGTCAGGGCCTCTGTTTGCTCATCCCCCCTCCCCTGTGCCCATAGTTCATAGTAAGGGGGGCCAAGATACGGCTTAAAAGCTTGATGTAGGAAACGTCAAGTCAAGCCATAGTGCGCTAGTAGCAAACTACGGAGCAAGTGACAGAACTACTGATATTAGGCTTCACTGACTAACTAAACTTTCTATCAGTAGGCTAGGCCCAACAGCAAGATACGGCTGCTTTTAAGCCTACTTCATAGCATAGATAGTGACTTAAATTCACTTTTCGATTCTTTATCTTCTCACAATTGAAGAGAAGCGTAAGCGATTATAGGCTGCTCTTCAATCTCAGTACAGTAAGCGATTAGATTGTCAGTCGAATCGCCATCCATAAGAAGGAATCATTCACGAAAGAGTAATGACGTAGCCACCGGTTACCGATCCGGTACTCTTTGGCGATGGTTCCTTGTCTTTTGCCTTTCGATCTGGATTCTCTTCTTATGAAACGGTTTCCCTTGTCTTTGATTGGTGCAGACCGACCTAGTAAGGTACCTTTGGGCGGTGGCACCTTCTCTTTCCATCTCACAACAAGAGCGAGTCAACAATCGAATCTGAATCTATATTCTATATATAAGATAAGACATTCCCGAAAACCTTTAGAACCCAGTAGAAAGAACGCTTCAGTCATAAGTTAAGAACACTTTTCACCACTGGCTAGATCCTTCAGCCAAGCCCTTGGAAGGGTTGAAGGGCTCGCATGTGCCTTTCTTCCTTAACTAAAGAGTAGACCACCAGCGGTTCGGATAGAACCTTTTCTGAACATAGCTTCCGCAATCAACTTTTTCTTTTCTCCTGGGGCCCTGCCAACGATGGATGGGTTCCGGTACTACAAGGGAATGTTCATTCTTAGCTTTACGCCCGAAAAGCATTCTTCATCGACAGCACCAAATCGGAAGTCAAGGGAATGGGTACGGAAGGGATGTTTAACCCCCTGAGGGAAGTAGCTAACAGAATAAATATGGATTAGTGGTCAGGCATCATTTGTCTTTATCCCCCTTTGTCTCTGTTTAGGTGCGGTAAGTGCGCAAAGGTGGTCATAGGGCTCAAGATCTCACCCCCTTTCTCGGTCAACCCAAGTGCTCGTGTTTTTCACTGATTTATCCCGGCACCACCAGCTCCATCAGCCGGTGTGTGTGAGCTTCGCTCCTTATAGCTCTACACCGCCGCCGGCCACTTTCGCTCCTCTACCATATTCTATTCATGATTCATTCTTTGGAAGTTAGGCACGTGACTCGATAGCGCAGGCACAAGACCTTTGAATGCAAACAAAGAATAGCGAGACCGCATATCAAAAGGTTTGGAACCCAAGCTTACCTTATTATTATGAAAAGGGGAAGGTTTGATAAAGGGTAGTAGGTGTAGGTCTTTCCAGCCGGATTCATTAATGCAATGGAACTCCAAAACGGGTCTTGGAAGGAAATATTTATTCAAATCATAATCTTTCAGAAGCTTTTCTCGATCTATCTTCTGGTCTGCTTTATCTTTGTATATAATAATATAATATGGTTAGCTCTTTACTCGTTAGATGGGTTAGCTCTATGCACTCTTTGTGATTCCTCGGAGTCATTGGCTGCGGGTTCATCTCTCTCTCTAAAGGTCTTTAGAAGTGCAATCCTACAAGTCAAGTCTCAGCAAGTAAGATTATTGGCCCCAACGACTTCGGAACGGGCATTTTCGGGGACTAGCCCGCTTCCCATTACTCAAGATTCCTCGCACATAATTAAGGGAGCCATTGAAAGGTGACTAAAACACCAGAAACGGGGACTACCCGAGCTAATGATAGAGGCAAGAACACTTTCCGGCCAAGTCCCATTAATTGATCATAACGATATCGTGGAAATGCTGCACGGACCCATATATATAGAAACAGAAAGAGAATCACCTTGATACTAAACCGGATCGAGCCCGGGATCTTCTTGAAAATGGGAAGATCTAGGATAGGCGGCCAACCTCCTGGAGAGAGCGATGTGCATGGACCAGGTGAGTAGGGATGCAGCTCCGTGGACCGCTCGTCGGGCCTGATAGGTGGTGGTATCACACCCTTCTCAAAGGAACCGTACGTGACACTCTCGCGTCATACGGCTCCGTCCCGGAATCAGGACCCCCCCTTTCCTTTGACCAACGGGTCCTCGAACCAAGCTGCCCCCCCTATGGCTCCCCTATTGGATGGGTAAGCCACTTTCCCATAAATTTAGAAAAAGGAGGGCTTTACTAAAAAGTACGTTAGAATCCAGCCCTTTCTCCAATAATAGGGCATAAATATAGGAGAGAGTCGATACATCCGTAAAATCCGGATTGATCGACGAGATTACATTTTGTGCGAGCTCCGTCCAGGAGTGACCCAGGGGAAGTGTTGCAATCCCATGATTCACACACTTGAACTCCAGGAGAGTCGCTATCTCGTCTATATACTGTTCCGGAGTGAAAGAGTGAACATTATTAATGCCCAGCTCTCCGGCATACTCCGAAACGCGACGATAAATGGGTTCTGGCGCGGGCGGGGTATGAGTAAAGAGAGTTTTGAGTGGCTTTTTCAACACGAAAAAGCCAATAGCGACTGCAGCTCCCGCTGAAACAATTGTAGCAGCTCCGGCACTCATTGCATCTTCTAACATCTCGAGTTGAGAATTCTCGTCACGCTTTTTCATTCACTGTTATGGATTTCTCGTCGATTCTTCCCCTCGTTCCTTTTCTCTT
>JAXCLQ010034634.1:0-24457 GCA_035584115.1 Cedrela odorata | reverse complement strand
ATATTTGTATGTATAAAAGAAAAAAAATAACTATAATTGTTTAACTTTTGTGTAATAAAAGAGTAACATTGTATATAGTATACGTGATTATTTATTAGCAATTAATATGAAATAGGTGTGACAGTAAGTCTCCTATAAATCCCTTTGAAAATAATAGAAAAAAAGGTATTCAATATAGGGAATGTTATGGTTTTGGGCATATGCAAGCCAAATGTGTAAACACACTAAAGAAGAAATCAAAGGCCATGAACATCACTTGGAGCGATGAAGAATCAGATAAGGAAACTTCAAAAAATATAAGTAATTATATTGCATTTAATGTTTACTCATGCTTTGGAAAAGTTAAAAGTGTGCAGGTATCCAGTTTTGTTGCAACAGAATTAACAAGTGTTCGTTGTAACGAAACAGAAAAAATGACTGACTCATAATTTGATCTAAATGAATATAATTCTAATGAAAGTGACGAAGAGGATGGGTTAGATATTGATACCATACAAGCCTCTTACAAATTGATGTTTAACAAGTTGGTAGATATGTGCAAATGCAACAAAACCTTAGAGAAACAAGTTAGTATTCTCTTAAATGAACGAACTGAAGCAAAGAGAAAGATGAAAACAGAAATAGTCATCACTGAGAAAGATAGAAGGATAAGTGAAGTTGAATATAAGCTTGAATATACTCAGAAATCTTTGAAGATGTTGAACTCAAGTACGTCTAAACTTGACCATATTTTGACCTTGGAAAAACATTGTAGTGATCATCAATGACTTGGGTATCTTGGCGAAAAACCTTCCAGCTCTAAAACAATTTTTGTCAAAGCTTCACCTTTCAATTTTAGATCTTCTAGTACAAGTAAAGGTAAGGTTTCTAATCATCAACTCTATGGTTTCAAAGGTAAGACTAAGAAGTTTGTTCCTACGTGTCATTTTTACAACTTGAAAGGCCACAGTCGACCTAAGTGTTTTAAATTTATGAGATTCTTGCAAAATAACATGATATCTAGTTCTAAGAATGTTCCTAAATTTAGAAAAATGTTCGTAAAGGAATCGAAAATCAATTGTTTTGTTACTTATACATCACTGAAAGCTTGTATCACTAACTCTTGGTAATTTAATAGTTGATTTTCTAAGCATATGGCTAGAAACCAAGATAGCTTAGTGGATTATAAAAAGTGCTCTGAAGGACAAGTGACATTTGGTAATGGTGTTAAAGGACGAATCATGGGAAAAGAGACACTCAATGCTAAAGGATTTCCAAAATTGAAAAATGTGTTTCATGCTGAGAATCTTAAGGCAAATTTGATTAGCATTTTACAAATTTATGATGATGATCTGTGTGTAAAATTTATTTAAGAAAAATATCTAGTTCTTGATTGATTTGAAAATTGTGTTTTAGAAGGAACAAGGTCATCTAATAATTACTATGTTTTGACACACCCGCTCACTTGTTACTAAACCAATTTTGATAACATAAAAATATGACATGAAAAACTTGGGCATTTGAGTTATAAAAATCTAACTAAAATTGTGAATACAGGTGTTTTTTGAGAGATTCCATAGCTCAATAAGAAGCAACTGGCTATCTGTGGTCTGTGTTAGTTGGGAAAGTAGCTTAAGTCCAAACACAAGGTTATCAATCATACTTCTACTACAAAGGTACTTCAATTACTTCATATAAATCCTGTTCTTGTAGAGAGTACAAGAGGTAAGAGATATATTTTTTTATATGTGAATGATTTTTCTAGGTATACTTAAGTGGATTTTATTAGAGAAAAATTAGATTTATTTGATCTAGGTATACTTGAGTGGATTTTATTAGAGAAAAATTAGATTTATTTGATGTGTTTAGAAATTAATGTATAAAATTTACAAAAGAAAAAGATTGTAATATTGGCAAAATAGTTAGAATAAAGAGTAATCATGGGAAGGAATTTGAAAACTCTATTTTTTGCTAGTTATTACAATAAACATGGAATTGCACATGAATTCTCTGATCCTAAGATACCTGAACAGAATGATGTTGTGGAAAGAAAAAATAGGACTTTGCAAGAAATGGTTCGAATAATGTTAAACTTAAAGAAATTGTCAAGTAAATTTTGGGCTAAAGCGATAAACATTGCATGCTACATGATTAATCATTTATATTTACGTCCAAGCACCAGTAAGACTCCATATGAAATCTGGAAAGGTAAGAAACCCAACTTGAGCTATTTTCATGTTTTTAGAACCACATGTTATATTCTAAATGATAAAGAATAGCGTGCTAAGTTTGATTCCAAAAGTGATGAAGGGGATTTTCTTGGATATTTGAATAATAGTCAGGCATATTGTATTTATAACACGAGAAGTCATTAAATCATCAATAACTACTTTTGTAGATTATTCATTAGAGAAAGAAGTCACTAGTATCCTAGGGAAAACCAAGATAAAATTTGGAGTGAACAGAAAGATGCTGAAAAATGCAGGAAATCTGACTCTCAGTTTGTTGAGACAGAAATTGAAGAAGTTATTGCAACAGAAATTGAAGAACAGATAGAAATAAATTCTGAATCTAACAAGATTATGTCATCACATATTAGATCAAAAGAGAACCATCATCTAGAGTAAAGAAGAATCATCCCTCTGATCTCATAATAGGTAACCTTAATGAAAGCATAGTAACAAGAAAGAGTTATATACACATGGCTAAATATGTTTGTTGCACTTCTTTAACTTAATCTAGAAATGTGAAAAAAAGCTTTGTTAGAAAAATCTTGGGTAAATGGATAATAATTGGAAACAAGTAAAGATTGTTTAACAACACAATTCAAGCAAATACGTAACAAGTAAACAAGCAACATACAAGCAAGCAATGAGCAAACAAGCAAGCAATGAGCAAACAAGTATTGAACAACCAAGCATCACAACACATAAGACGAGCAAGATTAAACAATCAACGCAAGCACTCATTTTATTATAATCCAAGGACGGAGGAGTACACAACAAATCTTTATTGGTGCTTCCCCGACTTGCTGCCATGGGCTCATTAGTTGGCCCTAAATGAGCAAATAAAGGTGACCTTTAGACTCTCCCCTACCTAATCTATCGGCGTCTTTAACGATTGTGCCTTCTTGAAGTCTTCAATCTTCTGCTGAAACGGCTTTAGTTTTTTGGCTTTCTCCCAGCTGGTTTCTTCTTCTCCAAGGCCCTTCCACTTCACGAGAAACTCTTTATAGTGTAGTCTTCCCCCACCCTTCACTTGTCGCTCTGCTAGGATTTCTTCAACTTCTTTGGTAGTCTATTTTCGTGGCTGTTCCTTGATCTCCTCTCTTATAGGTTGGTTGCGCACAAAATCCTCCTTGTCAACTTGGTATGGCTTTAATCTGCTAACATAAAAGACCAAGTGCATCTTCATCTAGGCTGGCGTCTCGACCTTGTATGAGGCCTTCCCTACTTTAGCAATGATTGGAATTGGACTTTCATACTTCTGCACTAGTCTTTGATCTCAGCTCTCTTAGAAGCGAATCTGTTCTAGAATCAACCTAATTAGCACCAAATCTCCAAGCTTGAACTCGAGCAGTCTTTTATTTTTATCTACCCACTTCTTCATCCTAGTGACGGCTTTCTCCAAATAGGCTCGAGCTATTTCAGAATTGGTTCTCCATTCCTTGGTGAAATTAAAATTCCAAGGGACCTTTCTCTTATACTCCGTGATAGTATGAGGTAGAAGTGGCTGCTATCATGTCATTACTTCAAATGGACTTCGGTTTGTTGATGAGCTCTTCCTTACATTGAAGCAGAACTATGCTACGTCAAGTAATTGCGCCCAATTCTTCTAGTTGGCATTCACAAAATGGTGCAAATATTTTTTTAACATCCTGTTGAATCTCTCTGTCTACCCATTAGTTTGGGGATGATAACTCGAAGAGATGTTCATCTACGACCCAAGAAGGTTAAACAATTCGAACCAGAATGTTCCAACAAATCTGGGGTTTTGGTCGCTCACAATGTACTATGTTACTCCTCAATAATTCACCATGTGCTTGAAGAATAATCTCACTGTTTCCTCTGCTCCGTAGTATTTTGGGGCTGGAATAAAAGTGACATACTTCGAAAACCTGTCAATAACCACTAAAATATAAGTTAAGTCACCTCTAATCTTTAGAAAGTTTGTGATGAAGTCAAGTTAAACGGTCTCCCACGGTCGGCTTGGCACATTTAGCGGCTCTAGCAATCTTGGAGTCTTTAACTTCTCCACTTTATCCTGTTGGCAGACAAGGCAGGTCTTGGTATACTTTGCTACATTATCCCGCATCTGTGGCCAATAGTACCTTTATTTTAACAAGGCATACATTCTTTGCCATCTCGGATGACCCGACCACAAGGTGTCATGAAATTCCTTTAAAAGAGTTCTCCGCAAATCTCCAGCTTATGGAACGTATAAGCGACTACCCTTTGTCCACAAGAGCCTATCTTCGACCCAAAACCAACGAGTCTTCCCCTCTTATACCAACTTTATAATCGTGCGAGAGACTAAATCCTTCTCTAAGTTTTCCTTGATGCGCTCACGGAGTGGTACTGAAACCGTGGTAGCTGACATGGTTGCTATCCTCTTCAAACCTACGAGTTTTGATTTGCGACTCAGAGCATCCACAACTATATTCAAGCTTCCAGCTTTATGTTCAGAGTTGAAGTTGAACTCAGCAAGAAACTCCTGCCATCTAGCCTGCTTTGGGGTCAACTTGGGCTGGGTAAGGAAGTGGCTAACAGCTATATTGTCTGTCTTCACCATAAACTTAGATCCCAGTAGATAGTGCCTTCATACTAGCAAATAGTGTAACATTGCCAAGAATTCCTTTTCTTGAATAGTGTACCTCCGCTTTAGGTTTGATAGCTTTTGACTCTCATAAGCTACCGAGTGACCCTTCTATAATAGAACTCTCCTTAATGTAAAATCAGATGCATTGGTCTGCACCTCAAATAGCTTGGTTATATCTGGAAGGCTAAGGACCAGATCTTTTATCATTGCTTCCTTTAAGCTGTCGAAGGCTCTTCTACACTTCTCGGACCACTCCCACGTTATACCCTTCTTTAACAACTCCGTTAACAGTGTAACTTTCTTTGAATATCCCTCTATGAACTGCCAATAATAGTTAGCCAATCAAATGAAGGATTGTAACTCTTTTACGCTCGTCAGTGTCCTCCAATCTTGAATAGCCTTTACCTTGTTCAAATCCATTTGTATGCAACCTTCCTCTATCATATGGACAAGGAATTTGATGCGCTTCTGGGAAAATGAACACTTTTATTTCTTCACAAAGAGTTTGTTGTCCTTTAGCTTCTGGAATACCTTAGCTAAGTGTTTTATGTGCTCTTCCATTGTCTTACTGTAGACCACGATATCATCTAGGTAGACCACCATAAACTTATCCAAATATTCATGGAATACTTCATTCATCAAGGCGCAGAAGGTTGCAAAAGCATTAGTAAACCCGAACGGCATCACAAGAAACTCATACGATCTATATCAGGTGACGCATGTTATCTTCGCCTCATCCCCTTGGACAATCCTTATTTGATGATAGCCCGATTGCAAATTTAACTTTGTGAAGTACTTGGCCAAACTTAGCTGGTCGAACAAGTCTGCTATCAGAAGAATGGGATAGGTATTGCGAACCGTCAATTTGTTGAGAGTTCTATAGTCTATACACAATCGTAGGCTCTCATCTTATTTCTTCTAAAACAACACCAGGGCTTTAAACGGTACTTTCGATGGTCTAATGAAGCTGGCCTCTAACAATTATTTTCAAAGTTCAGCTAGCTCTGTTGGGGCCATTCTGTAATAGGCATGTGATGTTGGCTTTGCCCTTAGCACCAATTTAATCTGATAATCAATTGCTTTCTTTGGTTGCAAGATCTTGGATAGTTGGTCCGGTATCATCTCTGCAAATACCTTTAATACATTCGCAATCTTCAAGGGGATCGGCTCTCCCTTCCTCTCCTTCACTAAGGTCAGAATTGCAATGAAAGAGGGTTCTCCTATCTTAATTCCTTTCTTGAACTGAAGGGCGGATAAGAGTTTCGCCTTAGTTGGCTACTTGACCTTGGCTGGCACCATTGTGGGCCTTTCTCCTATGATTAAAAAACAACTAGCAGATGGAACATGGATTGCGCCCTTCTCTAACAAGAAGTCCATTCCCAAAACAACATCAAAGTCATCCATCTGCATGGCCACAAGGTTCACCTGACCTTCCTAAGTGCCGATCTTCATTTGCACTTGCTTTACCAACCCACTTGTAGGTAAGACTTTTGAGTTGACTGCCTTCATGCGGCCAACATTCACCTCAAGCTTCAGCTCAAGGCACTCCGCTTAAAGTGGAAATGAAGTTATGAGTGGCTCTTGTGTCCACCATAACATTCCTCGCTATAATCCCATTGATTAGGGCATTAACCTATAAAAGGCTTGTTCCCACAGTCTTCTTGCCCTCAAACTGCTTCTTGAAGGCATTTAACATTTTCAGAGCCACTATGTGTCTAGTTTCTTCTATTTCTTGATCATCTTGAATTTCCTTATGTAGTTGCTCCACAGCTTTCATGACACTCAGTTTAGCCTTCTTGGGGCACTCTGATGCTTTGTGCCAGCCTTTGCATAGCCAACATCCAAATGGCTGTTTGTTTGCTTCCTTATTATTGAAGAATGCTGGCTTTTTCGGGAAGTTTGACTTTGGCTTTTTAGTCGCTCACCCACATTTATTAAGGTCCCAATTCCTAGGCTTTTAACTCTAATTACCATTCCCTCCCGACATGGGTAACATTATTTTTGCTTGGGCATTATCATGGGAGTAATTTGACAGTTGTTTAGCGGCAGCTTGTGCAGATGGGAGATCTTGCACCCTTTGTCGTTGAAGCTTAGTTCAGGCCTAAGGTTGAAAGACTTCTATGAAGTAGAAAAATCGGTCTTCTTCATCCATAGACCGAATATCTAACATTAAACCCGCAAACTTTTCACATACTCGCGGACTATCCTAGTTTGGGTCTGTTGGAGATATGCCCTATAACCAATCATGTTATACGGTTTAGGGATATCATCTTTATGTATATATAACTTTGTAATTTATTGTAAATTAGTTTATGATTAATAAAATGACATTTATATTATTTTGCATACATAGTTGCGTATATATATAGATATTATATATAAAATGCAGAATGAGATCCCGTGATGTATTATGATGTCAGGACTCTATCTATAAGGAGTTGTAGATATAAGTATAGAGTTTTATCTAAATATATCCGAGATAGTTCCCAATTGAGGTATTGTCATATGGGAGTATGACATTGCATGACTGGCATGTTTGATGCTGCCAAGTATTAGTATTTGATGCTGATAGTTGGGTGACTAGTCTCATGCCACAAGAGTATAAACATGAGTAATACATTGGAATACGTGTTACAAAACATAACCAAACGTGACAAATCACATAGGTGATTATCCACAATCAATGATACGTCACACAGCCGTACTAGTATGCCACTGGTTCTTTGACTTGGGTGTCACGGCTGTCCTCTACATTGAAACACATCGTTTACTTGTGTATATCTCACTAGGCTAGCCATACTTGGTGAAAAAAGTTTGCTGGCAATGTGTTTAAGTGTAAGAGAACAAGTGATGACCAAGACGGAATCTGCTGGCTCAAATATTAAAGCTTGAGATCCTAGGCTGGGATGCCATATATGCGAAATGAAATCTCTGGACAGAGTATGTGTTTCCAAAAATATATTTTCGGATACATGATTCCTATATATGATATGAGATCTTATTCCTATGATTGAGCTAGGGGTTTGACGATTCCATGACCCTGTACTCTATTGAGAGTTGACAGTAGAAGGATTTTACTACATGTACATACGACTATATGGATTCATTAGTGTCTAGAGGTTGTGGCATCTTGCTAGAGGTTGCGCATGATCATTGGGAACTTTGGTTACAAAGAGTTGTACCAAAGAGATACGAGGGAGTTCGTGTCCACCCATGTCCAGCTCACAGTGAACCTAGGGTCACACACAGTCGGTTACTTGATGATGATGGCTATTGCTACTATATAATAATCATTAATTGGTTAATAATATTGTACAAATATTGATCGAATAGCAATTTGATTATTTATTGTAAATAGTATATTTTTCGGCTTTGACGCGCTAGCACGAGTATGCGTGAAAAATATTTTGGTTTAACTTTGGGATACCGTAAATATAATTTACAGATACTATAATATTAATATATTAGTATTATATTTTAATATGATTGAAACAATCATAAAAATATAATAATTAATTATATTAATATAATAATAAATATCTAAATAATTTATTGATATATATATTATTAAAGTAATGATATATATGTAAGATATTTATTTATATATGTGTATATAAGAATGTATATATATATATATATATATATATATATTAAAGTAATGTGTATATATATGTAGTTATCTCTTTCTCTCTCTCATTATGATACATGTATATATATATGTTAATTTGATTAATGTATATATATTATATTAATAATGAATTAATGTATTAATATATATGTGTGTATTAATGTAATGCATATATTTGATTATGAATGCACACTGCCGACCTAAAAAACCTTGACTCACTATTGTATTGATTACATTTTGATTTTTTTCAAAATTTAAGTCGGTTGATTGTGGGAGTCGGTGAAAAGATTTGATAAACAAGAAAGCTTAAGGGTTAAGCTTACATATACATATAGATATATATATATATATATATAGAATAACTTATGAGAGTTTTAAGTTTTTACTTCTCTATTTTTCATTTTTCTTTTCTGCTTTTGAAAAACAGAAAAAACTTCTTCTTCTCCTTTAAACCTTAAGCTGCTTGAGGAAGCAAGCTTAGAAGAGTTTGGTTGTGAACCAATGCAAAGACAGAAGAGGGAAGTAAGCTTAGGCTGTGAATCAAAGCTTGAACAGAAGAGAGAGAAGGGGAAACCATAGAGAGAGAAAGTTTGGTGAGCTGGTTGAAGCTCAAACCAGTGCTTGCAAATCCTAAACAAGCCGAAACTGGCTTCATCACACTAACGTGTGGACTACCTGAGGGAACAAATTTGTTGCTATTCCAAATCGCAAGGCTAAAGGTGAGTCATCTTTGTTTTGGTTTTTTGAATATGTGAACAGAGAATGTTTTGAAAGTCGAAACATGCACGTGTGCATGTCCAGATTGGCTAGGAGCTTATCCGCAGGTTTATGAAGATAGCCATAGCTCCCTTGTGGCGATTGCGTGCCCGGAAGTTCCTTTCGTGTGTCACACTTTAGCTGTTCATGGAAACAGAGCATGCGAGCTCACTGTTCCGTTTAGGGTTAACCCAAGTAGCTACTTTCGAGCAAGGTATACCACATTTTCGGGGAGAAATTGGTTTTTCAATTCTTGTTTCAAGTCCTCCTAGTTGTCGATTGTGCATCGTCCTTCTTGAATTTCTTGATACTTCGTCCTCCACCATAACTTGACATTCCCGGACAAGTACATGGACGTCGTGATCACCTTTACTTCTTCAGAATCTACCCTTACAACCCGAAAGTATTGCTCGATATCAAACAAAAAGTTTTCGAGCTCTTTGGCATCTCGGGCTCCTTTATAGTGTTTTGATTTCGGTACTCTTATTCGGTGATATTCTTGGCTCGGGTGGCTCTTGGCTGAGTTACAAGGGCATAGGCAGTAGGGTTTGCCACTGTGTCTTCCAATTGTTCCCGTAGCATACCCACTTCACCGCGGCACTCCTCCGCATACTCCGATAGAGTCGCTTGCACATCTGCAAATTGTGTTTCCAACTCTTTGAGACATCTACCACTGGACGTTTCAGTATTAGAGCTAGTGGCTTTTGATTCAAGTGTGCTTACCCGAGCATTCAAGGACTCTAGCAATCTTATGGTTCGTCTCAAGTCTTTGGTATCGGGTGAGCTCGCTCTCTTCCATGCCGCCTCCAAGGCTTGTTGAAGATTCTCGAACTCTGCCCATTTTCCTTCAAGTGTATCTAATGCTTGTTGATGTTCTTCTGATTCTGTCTATTTTCTCTCGCGAGCATCTAATCGGTTTACTTTCGTAAAGCTAGCTTTTATAGACGTATTTACTACAACCTTGTGCTTTGATACCAACTGTCACAAATTGACTTTTCTCTTAGACGAAATTCAGATCCATGCGGTACACATTATCACGTTGAACTAGTAGGTCAGCCTAACCAATGTTTTTACATGCAGCAAACACAAGTAGGTTAGTCGTCTACAAAAGTAAGCAAGTAACGAACAATAATTGGAAACAAGCAAAGATTGTCTAATAACACAATTCAAGCAAATACGCAACAAACAAGCATTGAACAACTAAACATCACAACACATAAGATAAGTAAGATTGAACAATCAACGCAAGCACTCATTTTATTATAATTCAAAGACGGAGGAGTACACAACAAATCCCCATTAGTGCCTTCTTAACTTGCTGCCATGGGCTTATTAGTTGGCCCTGGATGAGTAAATAAGGTGGACCTTTTCACCAAGCATAATGCAAGCCCATAACTTAAGCCAAATTAAAGCACACAAAGTAAGCAAATGTAAAGCACAAAATCAAGCCTAAAGAAATGTAACATCCCCGAAATCTGGGTTGTTATTGGTAGGTGATAGAACCACCTTACCACCCTAAGTTTTACACAACCTGTCTATACATCAATGCAATACATGAATGTGCAACACATTTCATAAACATACTTATGCAACACAAGTGGTGATATGCCTCCACTGGCACTATATAAAGTATAAATGTTTACATTACAATACATAATGAATTAAATATACCACAGAATGACCATAATAATAAATACAATATTTAACATCAACTGGACACCATCTGACATAATGAAACATACATTGCTGTATATAACATGGACCAAATAACCCTGGTGATTGGGATGTAGACTCTTTCCTTATCTCGTATCTTCATATTGCTGAATTAGCTTGCTAGACATAAGTTCCTGCAAAATTGAAGATTATGGAGAGGGGTGAGTCTAAGGACACTCTGTGAGTGGAAGTAAATATAATAAAATATACAGATAAAAAATTAAAATTTTCTTCTGTAAATGAAATAGGCTCAGAATACATATAATCGAAATCATACTTGAATTTTACTGTAATTAAATCACTGTTGAACTATAAGATTATAAAACTAAAATTAGCATCACATTTAATACTTTATGAGGTGGCAACATCAGAGGCAGGGGAATCCAAGGGTGTTACGTATCGCCCTCCCCCCCAAATTCATATTTGAAAATTAAAATCAACTTGTACTTTTAAGCTCATGTTTTCAAAACAATATTTTTCGAAAATAATTTCATCAACAGTTTTGATATTGCAATTCAACTAATTTTACAAAATCCACGAGTGTATAATAAAACCATTTCCAAAGTCTATATCTTAAATTGTGAAATCAGAAGAAACTCATAAAACGATGCAATTGATCCACAACCATGCTCATAATATCAAAAGCCAGAATTTTGCAATTCCACAAATAATTTGATCAAATAACTCAAAAGAATCCTCAAAATGTTTAAATTTTCAATCACTCTTTAGATTCTAAAAATGTATATATATACATATATACACCAAAATATATTTTCGAAATCGAAAACTCAATCACGAAATCAAAATAAAGTCATATAAATTCCATAGATCATTCTCATGCTTAAAATGTGTTAAAACAGTCATAAATTCATTATCACTCAAGTAATTATATTTAGTCACAGTTTAACTAGTTAAATCAATTCTCAAAATTTTCATAATTCGAACATTATAAATAAACAATATTTTTGAAAATGAAAACATCTACTTACATACTATATCCCCTTCATAATCTATAAGATCATCATATTCCGACATATTGTCGACGTCTTCGACAATCGCTTCAATATTCCTAATAGTTATAGTTTACTAAATAGTGATCACCATCTAAATTACCACTCATAGATCTACAATTCATATGTTCAACATAACTCAACCCGAATGTTGAAACACTTATATTTTTTTAACATGGGAAACATCCACATTTTAACAGTATAATCGATCAATATTTTAGAGGAATTAGAACACCTACTTATCCATGCGCCTCAAGGCATGTCATAGGCTTACAATATAGCAATATAAATTCTCAAATGTATACGTATAATATATCATGCATTTATATATTTAGTCAACTCTGTTCTACATCATCGCCATAACAACTTTATAAACAAAATGTGTAAATAAATATCAACACCCTAAAGGCCATTTTCATAATTTAAACATGTTAGTATCTCTATAAAATGATCATAAAACAAGGCACTAAACATTCACAATCATTTCACACATATTTGGTTTACCAAAAATCGCAACTAGTCGGATTTTTGTCGAGATTCAAGCCTAATTACGCAATATATATATATATATAATTTGGCTCTTTTATCAATTCTAAAAGGTTCCTTAAAACTAAGTAATGTAAGTTTAAAATCATTGTAAAAAAACATTAGTTCACTCATTTGTTAGAATTTAACTCAGTTGTACTAAAGCATAGCCGGTGGGCATTCTGATTAGCAATCTACTATAATGGCTTATGTTAAGTTTCATGACCATAAATAGATATACAAATAAATAAATATATGTACACTTTACTCCAATAAAACTAAGGTAACTTTAATTACTACGGAACCCTGACCAAAATTTCTATTCCAATTGACCCAAGTGAGGTTTACCTACACAACAAGTGATTTTAAACTCGCATTGTGCTAAATCAGTAATGCATCACTACCTAAATTTTTGATGGCACACTCTATTATCTAATCTCTACCATACTTTACGAATTGGGGTTTCAAATTTGATTATTCAAGTTATGAGCACCTAAGTAATGTTTACTGCACAACAAATGACTTTAAACTCGCACTGTGATAATTGGAAATGTATCCCTACCTAAGTTTTTGGCAGTACACTCTATTGTGAGTTTAATTTCTATTGCATTTTATGGATTTAGATTGCAATTCTGATCGCTCAAGTTACAACTGATTTTCGACAAGCGATGCAATGAGATAAGATGCAGCTCTACGACGAGGCAACCCTATTCCAATTTTTTGCGAGCTCCTCGTTCAGCATCTTTACTTGGTTTTCAGCTATGTTATTCCCCTATGTGTTTAGTTTTTATAGAATTTTGCGCCTCATCAATCCGAGGCTCGGAACTCGCTCAGTTTTTTTTCCAAACCTTGTTCAAGGATTCTAACAACTAACGCTCACCCAATTTTCACTTGTAACTCTGCTACCATATATCATGTAATTACACTTCAAATCTACATTCTACATGCATTAAAATAGCCACAATACTTGCTAGATAAATAAACCATGCATTATCTCTATGGTTCCATTATTAACAAATCCAATAACACTATGTTCACATGCCATTCATACTATCATAATTCATTCTTTTCAGAACCACAAATTAACACACACATACTCACCTTGCTTGCTGGAAAACCAAATTTCCTTCCATCTTCTTCGTTTGCATCTCCATATCTCATTCATGAATTTTATCGAACATGTTATGCCTTCCAAAATCATTTAACCACCAATAACAATAGATTAAAACAAATAAAATCACACACCATATTTTCTCAAATTCTGTTATGTGATTATCATTTTAAGGCAGCGAAATTTATGATTTTGGATTCAAGACAACGTTAACTTATTCTGAAGAGCCTATCTTTATGAGCGTAGTTTTGCTTGGCTTTGGATTTGGCTTAGCTACTTCTTCTACTCCACTCTTGTCTCCCCCTCATTCTTTCTCTTGCCATATTCTTCTTCTCCCCTCTCGTTCTCTTGAACTCTCGGCCAAACAAGGTGAAAAATGATTTTCCCCCCTCTCATTCTTCAAGTTTTCACTTTTCTTTCTCCCTTTCTCCTTTCCCTCTCACGGATTCTTCTTCCTTTCTTCATTGCTGGATTTTCTTCTCTCTATGAGTTTCTTCTCCTTTCTTAATTCTTCTAGAGCTTTTTTTTTTAAAGTCTTAGCTTTTTAAGAATGGATTCATAATCAAAATGCAAAGAAGGAAGTTTTTAAATAGAAACCATAGGCCAACCATGCAGGCTTTTTCCTTTTAAAATGAAACACTTAAATGAAAGAATAAGCTTGTTTAATTACCAAATGTGGGCCGACCATTTAGATTTGGGCTAAATTTACATTTTAAATTTTCTTAGCCCAATTCTCATTTAAATAACTTAAAATCATTATTTTAATTTTTTATTATTTATTTAGTTAATTTTTTTTGTAATTCCTATCGACCCATTAAGCTCATGTTGTAAGAATACGCGGGTTAGGGTTTTGAATTAGATTTCAATTGGGAATTGAAACAAAATCCATAAAGAAGAAAGAGAAGAATAAAGAGAGAAAGGAAGAAGTGGAAAGTGATGGGTTTCATATATTTTGTTATTTTCCAAAAGAACAAGTAGAAGTGACAGATGTGGCTCCCTCCCTTTTGCTGGTGGTTAAATGCCCAAGAACTGATCCTGTGCATCGCACCATCGTCGGTTCCATTAGTTTGTCCTTAGAATATATTCTTCTTTTTATGGTCATTGAAAAATCATTGATGGTAGTTTTACTCAAGAGAAAATGGTCCATAATCATCTTAGAAAATTTAGTTTTAAAATCCTTTCTTGATGTATCTGATCTTTCTCATAATTTTATATGTTAATAATTTTGCATGTTAGTAATTTCACCCAAAATTTTGACTGCCTTGTCAAATTTTCGATTCTTATTGTGAATTTCAAGAGTTATATTCAGAGAAGATGATTGGTAGTGTTAAGATTGTTGACAGACTCTATTAATTTGATGATAACTTTTCCAAAAATATACAAGCTTAAGCTGTGAATGGCAATGATATGCTAATTTTGTTAAGAGTATGCTATGGCACTATAGGTTAGGCAATCTTAGTTTCTTTACTTGAAATAATTGTTTCAATCTTAATTAGAGAGTTTAAGCCCTTTGTTATTGTAATATGAAACTTGTCAATTATCCAAGCATCATGCGGTTCATTATCCTTCTCATTCTTTTTGGGCATCACAATTGTTTTATCTAATTCATAGGGATGTATAAGGACCTTTTCAAGTTACCAATGTGATTGAAACTGGGTTGTTTATCATTTTCATTGATAACCATATTAGAGTATCATGAGAGAGAAAAATCGAAGGTCAAAAGAGTATTTAAAGAGTTTTATGCCATGCTTGAAAACTAATTTCAAACCCAGATTCAAGTTTTTAGAATTGATATTGGAATAATATTTTTTAAAATTTTTTCTTGGTGTATTCTTAAAAGAAAAATGATATTTTCTATATGTCTACAGATTACTTGCTTCTATCACTATTGAAAGATTCTTTTTGATAAGTATTTATGAATTTTAATTAATTTAACTAATTAATTAAAATAACAAACCACAAAGCTAGTAAATAAAGGAGACAAATAATTTTTAATGTAGTTCGAATTTTTCAATCCTACATCTATGAGACCACGCCTATAGAAAATAATCTACTAAGAAATCAAACGATTAAAAATAGCAATAGACTTAAACAAAATAAAATCTCCTTTTTATTAATGGCACCGCTGTGTTGAATCTTTCTTGGTGACCTTGTTTAGTGAGATGTAACATCCCCTAAACTTGGATGCTACTGGCAGGTGACAGAATCTTCCGTCACTCTAAACCTCAACTTGTCTATTTAGACATTTACAATACTCCAAATGCACATCAATAAATACCAATATCCTGTATGTAATACAAAGGGGTATCATGCCCACCTACAACATAAATGCAATTAGTTAGTTTTACAAACTCTAACTATAACACATCAGACATTATGTACATGATGGACCATGACATCCTAGTGACTGCAGTGCATATCTCTTCCTCCGTCCATGTCTCTAAAAGTTGGAATGTTTCACTAGAGATCTAGACTTGCAAAAATCTAATGAGTGGGGGATGAGTCTTGGAAGACTCAGTGAGTGGTTAATAAATTCAATCCTACTATAAATAAATTCAGCTTATGATTTAAATACCAAAATTATGCAAGTGATATGCTGTAATAAAGGAATTCAAACTGTGTTATCGAAAACTAATTTCGACATCATACTTCAAAACTAAACCGTTGTAAAACTGAAATATGATTTATCATTAAACTTTAACAATATCATGCTGAAACTTTACCGCTATTCTAAAACCAATTTCGAAAATTATCTAGCTATAAATCATAAATCTCTTAAAACTCTAGTATTTAGGAGCGTTATGTATCATCGTCTCTCTAAATACAACTTTGTAAAACTCTGGTATCTAGGGGTGTTACGTATTTCCATTCCCCTAGATACATCTCTGAAATCTCTGGTGTCTTAGGGCGTTACATATCGTTGTCCCTTAAGTCATTATCACTGCTATTAGGAATGTGACATCTAAGGTAGAGGAATCCAATAGTGTTACGTATCGCTATCCCCCAAGTCTCGTATCTATAACTCTGGTATTTAGGGGCATTACATAACATCGTCCCCCTAAATGTAACACTGTAAAACTCTGGTATCTAGAGGTGTTACGTATTGCTGTCCCCCTAGATACATCTTTGGCCCCGTAGGGCAAAATCTTGAAAATCAAATTCGAAATCATGTTTTTAAAATCATTTTTCATCGTGTACTAAAATTGTGCAACAAAATAACTTCTAAAGAAAAATAAATGCAAGAACGCATGTTAAAATCATTTCCAAAATTCATATCTTAAATCATGAGTTCAGCATAATTTCATATAAATTTCCATGGAATGTGAACATACTCACATGTTAAAAAAATGCTCAAGGGTTTATCATTTCATGAGAAACGTTTCTCAACCAAGGATAAATAATTTAATAAATTTTCAAAACATTGATATTTAACACTATACTTAAACCATAAATTTGGGAAAAGAAATAAATAACCAATCACAATCATTTTTTATATTCACTTCTCGTGTATCATCGTCTAAATCATAATCCAATTCATATCTCATAAACTCATAATAATTCACTACTTCTATAACTTCTACATTAATCTTACTACACTTTCCTAAATTAATACAACACAACCACAATTTTTAAGTTACTTTTACCCACAACATCATCTACATATTCAAGGAAAAATATAGTTCAATAACTCTAAATGGTTATAAATTTTATAGAGCAATAACTCAAACATACTTAGGAATTTTATCAAGTTTTCATTCACCAATATTTTAGATACTAAGTTCCAATAACGATTTCATTTTCACATATGAACTTAATGAAATAAATTATCTACGAAAAATCAATGAACAAACCTTCAGATCCCTTTCTCACATAACATAACCAAGCTCATAACTCATATCTTTACAATATCTCAACACTTAATCGACAATTTCAATAACCTTCTCATGTTCATCATAATTACAACTCTATCAAGTAACAGCCAACATATTTCTAAGAACTTAATCAAGTTATTCATTTGATATATTTAATCGTTAAACTCATGTAATTATTTGAAAAACATAACTAATTGCTCATATGTCATAAACTAAAGCATAATCAGTAGATTGGAATATTTCAATATATCATCAACATCACCGTTATATCAAATTTACAACAAAATGTGTAAATAAATATCAATGCCTCAAGGATCATTTCTATAATTTAAATACTTAGATGTCTTTATGAAATTTTCATAATATATATAGCCAATGCTTTTATCAATTCTAAAAGGTTTCTTAAAACCATTAATTTTAGTTGTACATATTTCTTAAGAAGAGGTATTATCACATACCTCCCACAAGGTTTGTGCAAAACTCAATTTGATGAAACACACACTTACATCCCTTGTCATATTCATTAACCGTTAGTTAACCGCAATGAGATGAGTATTTTTGCAAAACAGTGGCTACTTTTATTCTTTTCATTTATCTGAAAAAGAGCACGTCATTGAACGCTGACAAAAAGTAGAAAATAAGTGAAGGAAGCTAAAAATGGGTATATGATTTAAGCTAAAATGGTACGCAAACCTAAAATCCCTCTAAAAAATTTAGGCTACTAAGTTAACCTTGAATAATAGTTGCTCTGATCGATCTTAGGATGGAAACAATTTGTGCCATTTGTTGATGCTAAGCATAAATATTCAGTGAAAGAAAACCTAATCCCCTTTTTTTTGTGTTTTCTTCATCGTTGAGGCTAAAGTTAAAGAGATCAACTTCTATTTCAACACATGTGCAAGAGTTCCGCAATGAGTCTGAGTATGTATTCATTTATGAGTCATTTTTCTTGCTTGTATATAGTTAAAAGATTTGACCCATTGTTTTTGTTAAGTTCAATCTATCTTAGAATCTGATATTGCATGCATTCAGTTAAGCATGAATGACTTAATGGATTATTTGGCACTAACTTTTTTGCATGCATTCAGTTAAGCATGAATGACTTAATGGATTATTTGGCACTAACTTTTTTGCATGCATTCAGTTAAGCATGAATGACTTAATGGATTATTTGGCACTAACTTTGGGTTATATTTGATATCAATCATTGAATATGATGGGTATTTCCTATGGATGAAATTAAATTTGTCTTACAATCTCATCTTGCATGCATTTAGTCAATTATGTGTTTTATTATCTCACAATCTTCTAACTATCATTTTTTTTTCAAGATGCTATTCAATATTTGAAAACCTCGTTTTTTAGATAAACAAACTAAGGAATAATGTATTAAAAAAATGTAACGTTGTTGCATGTATCAAATTTGTTAGTATTTTCAATGTTTGCATCTTATGGTTATTTTTATAGAAATATGAATCTAAATCATCATTTATGTATTCTAAACTTTTTGTTGTAAATAGAAAATGAGAATTTTTGTTGTAACAATTTTAGAACAATTTTGTATGTCTAGGTTTACTTCTTCAAGTATTATTTTGAGTTTTGTAAGTTATTTTAGAATTGTGTGGTATCAAGTTTAACTAGGAAACACGTGATGTCAATTTTAGAACTTAAGGGAAAGAAGAATTATTGAAAAATAACAATTTTAGTAAGGAAATAATTTTTTTTCATAACTTGGAGATTTATTTCCTCAAGTGTTTAGGTAACAAAATCATCTTTGGACAAGGCAATAAGGTTTCAATATAAATATGTATTATTTTTAGTTTAGTCGTGTGTCTTAAGAGAGCCTTGAGAGATAATTTTGTCTTCCTTGTTTTTTCTTTGAAAAATTTAAGTTGCTTTTGTATTCATTCATACTTTAGTTGAAAAACAATTGTGAGAATGGTATGTGATTCCTATTATGTTAAACTTAGGGCAATAAATATCTTAAGTGTTGTGAAGACTTTCTAGTATTATTTTTGAGAGAAGAAGCTATGCTAATTGAAAAGAGTTTGACGTCATCAAAGATAGTGGATCTCGCTAAACAAATCAACCTAGAAAATTCGACAAAACAATGACAACGAAAAGAGAGAGTCTTAAATTTGTATAAGTTCATTGATGTCTACATTATTTGAATTTTTAGTGGATTATTTTTTCTAAGTGTGGCTTTGTGGACATAAGATTGGTAAATCCAAACCACGTTAAAATTACAAATCCCATTTATTTGCTTTATGGGACCCAGATTTAATTAATTAAATAATTAATTAAAATTTGTAATGATCTAATAAACGAATCAATCAATTAGTATCAAAGCGGGTTTCTAATTTATTTGGTGAAATTTTGGTATTTTAATTTGTTATAGTGGGTATGGATTTTCAAAGCGAAGTGGGATCAATCCCACAACCACTACTACTTGATGACATGAATTACTCATATTAGGAGGCAAAGATGAGAAGTTTTATCAAATCCATTGATGAAAAGACATGGTGTGCTATACTCGTTGGTTGGATTCCTCCCACCATGATTGATGACAAGGGAAATGTTGTTCCTAATCCTATAAAAAAACACTAACAAGTGCAGAAGATAGCACATCAAATTACAACTTCAAGACTCTCAATGCTATCTTCAATCCAGTTGATATGAGTAAATTAAAATCAGTTTTAACTTGTAAATCCTCAAATGAGGCATAGGACATTTTTCTAGTTAACCATGAAGGAACTTTAGTAGAGAAACAATCTAAACTCCTAATGCTTGCTTCTAGATTTAAAAATTTAAGAATGAATGATGATGAATTGCTTGTATAATTTTATTTCCAAATTAAATGATATTGCTAATGAATCTTATGCTTTAGGTGTGAAATATTCAGAAACTAAGGAAAATATTGCAATCACTCCATGAAAATTTTCAAGCAAAAGTCATTGTCATTCAAGAAAATAAAGACATTAACTTAATGAAGGTTGAAGAATTGACGGGTTCTTTTAGGACATTTAAGATGAACTTAGAGCAATGAAAGAATGAGAAAAGCCTAGCCTTTTAAGCCAAGCAAAGCATGCTGAATATGAAGAAAATTCAGACAATGATGACTCTGGGACATTTGTTCTTCCCACCAAGAGTTTCAATAAAATTATGAAAAAAAAAATGGGACACAAAAATAAGCTAATCTCCAAATTTTCATCAAATTGTAAGTCTTCTTTCAAATCTTTTGAAAATAAAAAAAAATAATTTCAAATCTTTAGAGAATAACAAAAATAAAGGTATTTAATGTAGTGAATGTGCATGTATCTAGTTTTGTTACATCAAAATCAATAGCTAGTCACTGCAACAAAATAACAAAAATGATTGACACTATACTACGTCTTTGTGAAAATAAATTTGAGGAAAGTAGTGATACGGATGAGCAAAACATGGACATTATACATGTTTTTTATGAATTGATGTTCATCAAATAGGTAGAAGTATACAAACTCAACAAATCCTTAGAAAAGCAAGTTGGTAAACTCTTGCACGTGTTAATGTATGCCCTAGAAACCATTCGTGTTGTCGATTTCAGGGTATTTAATCTTATTAACATTTATCATATTATGAAAGAAAGTTTTCTTTATTCATGTGTATAAATTGCTTCCTTTATTTGTTCATGCTATTAAATAAAGTATACATATGAATTGTTCAGATAATTTGTTTAATTAGTAAATAAAGATATCAAAATTGTTCCCTACGGTAGCGGTATTGATTGGGCAACAATATCACACAATAAGCATACTAAAGTCTCCGATGAATATAATGAGATTATATTAGTGCGAGTAATGATAATAGTCACGTTACTAAGACATTAGTATGGATTAATAGTTAGAGAACTATTTTTTGAACGTGACCAAACGACGATAGATCACATAGTAAAGTATGTAGTTAATGACTTATTGTAATGTTGTACTATGTGCTATGTAATCCTTTGACCTGAGACATCATGGTTAATTTTAATGCAGATACACATAGTTCATATGGTGTATAAGTATGAAACTAATCACGTCTTATATGTTAAAGCCAATTTGATCATGTATAGTTTACATGTGGAGACGAATAATGGTCAAGATGGGATCTGTTGGCTTGACCTATAGGATTGGAAGTACCTGCTGACTCCATCCAGATTTGAGTTCCTAAAGAAAAGTCAATAAATGTCTAAAACAGAAATCTATGGCCGCAGTACATTTAATGTTATACGAAAGAGTTCATGATGACGAGTTCAAGACATGTCGATCAATATTTCGTAAATACATCAAGTTTAGGGTTTTGATATATTGTGAATTATTACTTAATTAGGATCAGACAACGGAAGGATATTACTTACATGATACATACAATCTAAAATGGGTTTGATGAAATTTTTTTTCATTGTGGTTGAAGGACTATAACATATTGTTGAATGTTAACTATAGCATTAAGTTTTCGATGAGCTCAAAACTGAAGAGTTCAGAACAAGTTCATGACTAATTCAAAATAAACCCACAAGGTTACACCAAAAACATATGCATTGGGGAATACAAGATAAAAAAAAAATTATCCATAAGAAGGCTAGCACCTTCGGAGATAACATATGGCTATTATATGTATATGTGTGTGTGTGTGTGTATGTGTGTGTGTGAATATATAAATTGGTTATAAGACTTTAAAGTATTAAAGTTATTTAAATTATGCCATTATGTAATTTAGAGTAAATTACATAATACTTTGATAATGTTGATTATTAAAGGGCATATTTGAAAGTTCAAGGGCTTGTTTTAATAGCATGGGGTCAAATCCAAGTTAAAATATTTAATTTGGACTTCCATATAATATTTTATAATTACAATTTCACCTGAGTATATAATAAAACAATTAGAGTCATTTTTAACATATTTTTCACTTTGATGAAAGAGAAAAGGCAAACACTCTCTCAATCTCTCTCAAATTCATCCACAACATTCCCATTTTGTTTATGGTACTCTTTTGTGGAGGTTTCAAGCACTTGAGACTTCATTCATCATTCTAAGACCTTGACATATCAAATTCATCCTTTGGTGAAAGATGTCACACATGTTTCATATTAACTATAAATACATACTTACATTCCTTATATACAACGCTATTCTTTTTATTACACAAAACATAAATATTTCTAGTCAACAAATTTTCTTTTTTATATACATACAAGTATACATATAATACAATTCTTTGACATACAACTAACTTATTAACTATCTATCCAAACATATACATATACACGCCTAGTAAACCGTGCTGGCGTCCTCTGTCACCTCTATGTGGTATTATCTGAAAAATAAATTTTTCAATAAAAGGGTGAGATAAAAATCTCAGTAAGTAAATCATGCAAGTGTTATATGTCGATGCAGTGCAAAATTATGAAAACTTAAACAATCAGTATATTTTCAAAGTTTTCAATTTTATAAAGTTTATTCAAATACAACCATATTCAGAACAGCTTAATCAATTAGTGTCACATGCACCCACAATGACCCAGTTACAGAACGTAATTACGTGTTCTGCATTAGGTAGTCACTAGCCTGCAAACCTCACATTTCACGCGAAATCTGGTTAGATCAGAATAACATAACTAACGACTAAGCCATAAAACACATTCTTTTTTTAAACATTTCACATATCAACAACATTTCATATTTATTCTCTAAATGTGATATCGGCATAAACATTCAAATTTATAAACATTTCAATAATCATTTCATAGAATTTTATTAGCGTACCAACATATACAAATCACATTTTCATTAGACATCGGATATCGCATAATTTTCAAAACATTAAAATACATGCACGATTTACTTACATTTATTTCCACTCTTTCCAAGTATGTTCTTATGTTAATGTTCCGTACCTAAAAATAAATTAACACTACCTATTTCAGTTACGCATTCATACTCGTCGTTATCTACTTACTACATCCATATATCCCAAAATAATACTTAACGAATTCCTAAAACATGTTCATCATCATATTCACTTCATTCACTATTCCATATATACCTATACATACATATAACTAGATATGTATATTACAACAATTTCTGGAAACAAAATACATTTGGTGTACATTTCCGAATTCATTAAATGTTGCAATTCCCTATCAATCTATTTTCCAACACATCTGCATTATCAAATTCCAAATACTCCCAAATATTTCAAACAAACTCAGCCTACCGAAATTGCTGAGATTCGATTCCAATTCCACCGCTCACCATCTCAAATCCACACATAACAATTTAAGTCATTATAAACAAATATTATACATTACTTACAATTTAACATTAATATCACTATTTCCAATAAAACTCAATCAATTTTATAATGTGTTAAGCGTCCTATCTTTTTAATTGCAAGTTCATATTATTAACTTAAGTGTTACAAATATTGTAAACATTACGTACATATGTTGATAACAATTACACTAACCACCACCATATTCTAATTTCCACAAATTCCTACAATGACACACACATGATAACCACCAATTCCACTAACTTAAAATGCTATATACATTAACACAATTTAATTTCCAACTTCCACTCCTCAATTTAATATTAATAATATCAATTTAAATATTTTAAATTTCCTACTATCATTTAGTAATACTAGTATAAATTTGTCTATTTCTAATTCTTACTAATTACATATGAACATTAATAATAAGAATTTTGACCATAGCTAGTTTCCTACTTTAATTAGCACTACTAACATGAATTTGTTCATAATTAATCTTCCTACTACAATTAGACTCACGACCTAAACATGTTCTAACTTCCATTATTATTACTACATAATGCATAAACATCCATCAATTTACACGATAACAATAAAACTCCCACCAAGTTATATAATTTCAACAATATGATAATAACAATATTCAATTTAAATACATATAGAATATTATTCATATATAACTTCATAAATTACAACTTAACTATTATCATAAATTCTACTATAATTAATTTAATCTACT